>CAUYPK010037366.1:0-51419 GCA_963574355.1 Loris lydekkerianus | reverse complement strand
GGCGAAACTTAGTAAATGCAGAATACAAATGCCTACATAAAGTAACTAAGAAAATGCCATGAAGGCTACGTTGAACAGTTTGATGAGAATATTTCAGATTGTATATGAATCCTGCACATTGTACCCCTTGATTGCACTAATGTACACAGCTATAATTTAACAATAAGAATAAATAAATTTTAAAAAGTAAAGAAATTTGAAAAGGCTGAGTAACAGTTCAAGATTAAAGAAAAACAGAGCATAACAACTAAAAATCATGTATAATTCTGAATTAGATCCTGAACTGGGCAAAATACTTAAATATAAATGAATGAGGAAACTTAGGATATTTAAATGCAAATTTAAATGATAATATTGCATTGATTTTTAATTTTCTGAGCCTGATAACTTAATAATGATCATTAAGGAACATTCCCTTATTCTTTTAAAACATACATTGAAGTATTTAGGAGTAAATGGGCATGATACCTTGAAATTACTATTAAAAGAATCAGAGAAGATAGCCTGTACATTTACCTATACTATAATACATAGGAGAGGGGAGAGAGAGTATAAAACAAATTAATCAGAATACACGTGTATGGATAATTTGAGCAAAATATATACATGCGTTCTTCATGCTACTCTTACAACTTTCCTGAAAATTTAAAATAATATCAATATAAAAAATTACAAAAAGTTGATATATTATGTATCTATATTCTATTATTGTGAAGCACGAAAAACCTCAACTAAGTTGACAAAGCGCTGCTGAAAACAGGTTCTCATAAGAAAGTGAACTTAGGCATCTAGAAACCTCATTCAGTAAAGGGGTCAAATAGGGCAGGGACGTTTGTGTTATGACAGTTCGTAGAACACAACTTTTAATGAGCTACTGTATTCATTTTCAGTAACTGAAACTATCGAGTCATACTTTCTTCAGATGTAAAGTGGAATAACAACAGTACCTTTGTAGCTTCTATATTAATTAAATAATGGGTATTCAGCAATTGAGATTGTGCCTGAGCAAAGGAAGTGATCAATAGATGTTGTTCGTGAAATAGCCACACTCATCAGCTCTCCCATACATTCTCTTGATGCCAAGTGTAAAAATACCTCTACCTTCACCTCAAGGGCAGGCAGCCTCCAGCCCATTCCTGAAACCCAGGTTACTGTTTCATGACCCAAATGATACAGCTCTTCTTATAATCCTGAAGTGAAGAAACATAACACTTGAGAATTAGGATGATAATGAACACTTTACTTTCCATTTCAGAATTATTCAAATGTATAGTCAATGGATCCCAGTGGAAGCATAGTTTTCTCTAATTTCTGCCTGAAGACTTTGTACCACGTTTCTCCCTTAGAACAAACATAGGAAAGTGTTCTGGGAAAAGGAGTATTTTAGTGAATCAATAAGTAGAATGTTTTCTTTAAAAGGGTTACAAATTCTTTCCATGTTTTTTTTTTTTTTTTTTTTTTTTGCCTTAGAAACATGGGTGCACATGTTTAGAATCTAATCAGCCAAATTAATAGACTCCAGTGGCAAAGAAATGAACTGAGAACTAGGATTTTGGCACTTTTACATTACTTCCATAATAGGCATTTCTATTGCTTGGTGATGTTTTAATTTTATCCTCCAAGCTGACCAACACTGTATCAAAAACCAAAGGGGTGTTCTGAGAAAAGAAAAATATACTCCATTGTGAGTCATTCTGTATATAAGACATACTATGAATTAAAAATTTATGAGAAATGCAGTGTGATTAAAAAAAAGGAAAACAACTTATAACACATGCTATTTGTTATCTGAAATTTGAGTGGGCCACACCAAAATGGATATGAATGAAAAGACAAGGGATGAAGACCAGTAGTTTCAGATACCTTCTACATTGCTGTCACGTCCAGCCTTTTGGGTAGTTTCATCTACGTCACTTTCTCATTTGTTCTAAGCATCAAAATATTCTCTACACAATATAATGGTAAATTTATTTGTGCAATGGATACCCTAATGACCCTAATGTTCCCAGATAGGAGCATTACATATTATACACTTGCATCAAAATATCACATAGATATGTACAACTGTTATGCATCCATGAAAAGTAAACATTTAGAAAAGAAATTGTAGCTTTAAGAATCCAGTGATTTATTCAAATAATTTAGGTTGTGACTTTATTAAGAGGTACCTATGTCTGGGTTTTGAGTAAGGTTGGCAAATTTGCTATTGCTTCACAGCATCCCTTAAAATTATGCATAAAAATGCCCCTTTCATTTGGTGAAGGCTCCCTGGTAGAATGTGCCACTCATGTCAGTTTCCAGCACTACTCAATCAAGGAGCAAGCATGGGGGAAATAAAACTCAGTCATGCATTTAATAAATATTTGCTGAATCAAATTGGCAGTTTTAGGAGAGACAGAATACAACATGGAAATCAATCTGTTTTTCTAGCCAGACAATTAGAGTTTAAATTCTAACTCTGCCATATTCAAAATATGTGACTCTGTTTATTCATCTGTTAAATGGGAGCAGTGATGCCTCCAGAAGCCATCGCACAGAACTCTTATGAAGGTGAAACTAAATGCATATAAATCTACTTTCTGAATTACAGAGGATGTGTTTGTGTATCAGAATACTTCCTTTCTATTCCGTAAAATCATATTACTCGTGTTTTTCAGTACTTACTCTTTGTTTATTTTATACTTTGCTGTGTATTTTTAGGTGGTCTGATATTTTTGACCAACGTAAAATAAGAATGTGACATATAAGAAACAATATAACTAGTTTTTAGGAAAGAGCTTGACATACTCCTATCTTCACTTGGATTGTCACCAAAGACTGAGGGCAAGACAGACCATAAGGAAATAGGTGTAAAGTACAAATTCTCCTACAGCAATTTTCATAGAACTAGTAAAACTAAAAGTTCTTTCCAATAACGAATCTCTTGGAAGACTTATCTATACATCATCATAGCTCCTGCTACCTGGGCCAGGTGAAGCCAGTTGTGCTATTCTGGTCATTATTATCTGAACCAAACTCAATTGTTTTGATTCGCTACAAAAAAAGGCTATTTTTTTTTTTTTTTTTAATGACACTACCTCAGTGTTAGCTAGAAGAAGGTAGAGTATTATTCAAAAGACAAATTAACTTCAGTATCCAAGACAGCGTTTGATACACAATAAGTTTTTGAATTACTACAAAAAAAAAGAAAGTTCTGATGAAAAATCCTGCTCATTAAGGTAATCATTATTAAAGAGTGACAAACTGATCCCAAAAGATTGTCTCTTTGAAGATATGAATGTTACATGACTCATGATAAACCATTCAATGTCATACTATTTCTTGGTTGATACACAAACAATTTTTTTTTTGGACTGAGGAGATGCAGTCTCATAATATAAAAAATTCCTTTGTATTTATAAAGGACCCTCCATACTAACATAATTTGAAAGTATTTTGTCCTTGAAAACTTAGCATAATTATTATAAAGAATACAACAAATCTTCCCATGAGAACTTAGTAAAGAAAATATTAAAACAAATATCCCCATGGGACCTCAATAATAAAAAAACATATTATTTTTCCCCATCTAAAATCAGGAATCCTTTCAATACTTTTCCTACTGTTTCAATAGAAAGCATGTTATATAAACCCGTGTCAAGCAATTTACAGAAGTCATTAGCTGAATGCTTACATTAGACAAGTGAGTCCCTGACTGAATTTTTTTTCTTTCATAAACAGAAGCAATTATACCAGAATTGCCAAAACAGTAAAAATAACATCAATGAGATTTTTTTATGGAAACTAAAAGTGTCTATACTTTAAACACTGAATTTTGCAATAAAATGCTCTGCAACAGGATAAAAAAAAGAAGAACTTTTGTAAAAAGAAGTGATCTTCCAATTGAAGTAGTGATAAAAGAAGAATTACAGAATCAGGACAAGGAAACAGAACAGAACATTAGGATTATAGGTAATACAAGATTCACAAGGCAATTATTTCTGGATATCATCTGTGATATAAACTTCCTGTGTACCCCAAAGTAATGTGTACGGCAAACTGTATAATTTACTTTCAGTAGTGCGTGCTCATTCATTTTCAACTAAAGCTTTGCCATATTAATGTCAATATTTAGGTTATAATTTAAGAAAAGACATAGGACCAACAGAAAGTATACCCAACAGAAAACTATAGTTATTATGTATATGCCAATACTGGATAGCCCAGAAATCAGTACCCTTTAAAGAGTGGCCTCCAGATTGCGTCCCTTCTCGCTTGAAAAAGCAACATCTTCCGTCAATGAAAGAGCATGCCCTTGTTTCATACACTGAACTTACCATAGAACTTACCATATATATTAGCTTTTTGAACATTTTATGAACACATAATACTATTAACATTTTCTGTAGTCTCCACAAAGAAAGAGCATGATTTGTTTTTATTGGCGAGGAGGTTTTTCTTAAGTTTTCTCAGAGAAGAAAGCTTGAAGCAAAGCCTAGATAAGAAGTTACTAGATGAATAGAAAGAAAAGAAAATGACTATTTTAACTGGCACTGTTTTTAGAGGAGAAAAAAAAATGTGGCTTATACAAGTGGGAGATAAGTGATAGAGGAATAGACAAAATGTCAAAGAGTTTCCCTCTAAAATTTTATGGTGGGTTTGGTACAAAGACGTGCCTATGGAACTGCTGGCTCAGCTCAGAATGAGATATTGAAGGAGTCATCCATGAGGCAAAGAGATACATCAGGAGACTGGCAAAAATATATAGAATGGATCTCTTTCTCTTTCTGGGCCACTAGACAAGGATTAAAATACAAAAATGAGCACAGTAATTATTTACATCATGTAGGAGCAACTGGTGCACATTGGAGAACTTTACATAGATGAGGAAAGATTCAATAGCTTATTCTACATGGGCCTTTTTCAACACTCAGGGGATTAATGGTAGAACTGTCAGGGCAGAGTCCTGGTGGAACAGCTGTTGAGTGATCCCTACTCCAACCCTAACTGTCTCTGGTCTATAAAACTCTATATTGGCTCATGCACTAGAATGATATTTTTTTCACTTGACCTCCAGAACTGAAAGTTAATGGACTAGGTAGCAAACATGTAATGACGTAAGTTTTACCTTGCAATGTTTTCTGTGAGTTCTTTTTAAATGAGGTGACATTAGCATAACATAAAATTAACCATTTCAAGGTGAGCTGTTCAAGTGGAAATTAGTACCCCCAAAAGTTTGTTTATTCACTATGTTTATCTATTTCCAAAATGCTTTCATCTCCTGTAAAAGAAATTCAACACCTCTTAAACAGTTGCTCCCACATCCCATTGTCCCCAGTCCAGGGAATCCACCGTTGTGTATTCTGGCTCTGTAGATTTAACTATTCTGAATGGAATTGTACAATATACTGGAATTTTTTCACTTAGCACGATGTTTTTGAGATAAATTTACATTGCAGCATTTTTCAATGTTGCATTCCATTTTATGCCTAAATAATATTCCATTATATGTACATACCACAATTTTTTTAATTCATGTATCGACTTATAACCATTTGGGCTGTATCTCCTTTTGTTTTTGTACATGGTGCTGCTATAAACATGAATATACATGTGTTTAACTGAGTAGCAGTTTTCAATTATTTGTGTTATGTACTTAGCAAAACTATGGGGTCATAGGGAAATTCTACATTTAACTTTTAATTTTTCAGGAACCACCAAACTAGTCTCTACAGTGATGAAGCATTTTTATTCTTGCCAAAAATATGAGTATTTTAATTTTTCCACATCCTCACCAACACTTTTGATTTCTTATTTGTTTATTATAATCATCCTCATGAGTCTGGAGTGGTACCTCGTTGTGATTTGGGTTTGCATCTTCCTAAAGACTAATGATGTTGATCATCAATTCATGTGGTTGTTAGACATTTATATGACTTCTCTGGAGAATGGCTATTCCAATCCTTTGCACAGTTTTTAGTCAGGTTGTCTTTCTGTGGTATTGCAAAAGTTCTATATATATTCTAATTGTGAGAATCTTATTAGATACCTATTGAAGAATAATTGTATTAAATATAGAATTTTATTGGTTGACAGGATTTTTTAAAGTTTCTTTTATAACTTTAAACATATCATTCCACTCATTTTTGGCTACCATGGCTTCTGATGAAAAACTAGACACTAATCTTGTTGAGGATAGCTTATATATGAGTCACTTCTTTCCTATGGCTTTCAAGATCCTTTTTTCTTTCATTTTGACAGTTTGATTGGAACTTGTCTCAGTGTAGTTCTTTTGAGTTTATTTTTCTTGGAGTTTGTCAAGCTTCTACAAGTGTAAATTCGTGTATTTCATCAAACTTGTTGAATTTGGGATGATTATTGCTTTAAGTATTTCTTGTGCCCCTTTCTCTCATTTTCTGTCCCTCTGGAACTCCTATCAGACATGTGTTGACATAATTTATGGTGTTCCACAGGTTCGTTAGGCTCTCTTCACTTGCTTTATACAAAATGAACCACATATACAACTTTCTGCTCCTGAGATTGGAATTTTTTTTTTTTTTAATTTCAGTGGTTTCAGCTAGAGAATTTCTGAAATTTTTAAATAATTTCTCTTTTTAGATATTCTCATTTTGCTTATACAGTGTTTTCTGGCTTTCCTTTAATTCCCTTAGATTTAATATTCCTGTCCATATTTTCCTTAGATCTCTGAATTGATATAAAATGGCTTATTTAAAGTTTGTGTAGTAAATCCAATGTCTGATGATTCAGTTTTCCTGAGAATGAGTTATACTTTCCTGATTCTTTGTATGCCTTGCAATTTTTCTTTTTGTGGTTAAAAATTAGGCATTTTGAATATTTTAATGTGGTAACTCTGAAAATCAGATTCTTCTCTTTCTCCAATGTGCTTATCTGATGGGTAGTTCATTTGTTTCATCGCTTTCTCACCCATTTTAGCAAAGACTTTAGCAAAGACTAGATCCTTGTTATATGTGATCACTAATATCTACTAATACCTGTTTTATTTCTTCAGTGGTTAGTGACCTCACAGAGTTTTCCTTTAAATATGCAAAGTCTTATGACTAATAAATAAATAAATAAATAAATAAAAGGGCCAGTCTTTGCCTCTGGAATTCTTCATTACTCTGCCAGAGCACCTATGATTGTGCCTTAACCTTCACCTCCTGCATATGTGAAGCCCACAGATCCATCAGTGGCAAAAGTTTCTGGTCCTCACAAGTCTTTTCTGAATATTCATCTCTTCCTGAACATACGCGTTGCACTTTGCCTTTCCAGTACACTGGTTGAGCCTTTTAAGTCATTATTTTCCAAGTACCGTGTATACTCTAGTATAAGCTGAGTTTTTTGGGTACAAAATTTGTGCAGAAAAACCAGAACTCGGCACAAATTTTGTGCCAAAAAAACTCAGCTTATACTCGAGTATATATGGTAATCTTCCTTCTTGAAATCCTTCTTCCTGAACTTTGGGATCTGTCTGCATACGGGCCCATCCACTAGCCCTTGTGCCAAGTGGGCACAACTTATGCACGTGTTTAAATATTTTGAAAGCTAACAATGATAACACTCCAGCCCCGGGTGGGAATTGAGATGGGAGAGAAAATAAAAGTCAGCTTCTGTGTCAGTCCCTTAGGGAATGACAGGTCAAAGTGAACAACCACAATATTTTAAGACTAGGTTTGTATTAGGGTCTCGCATCAGCAAGCCACATTAAGAACATTGGCCATAATTCCCACAGGGGTAAAAAAAAATGTTTAAAAACACACAAGAACGATATCTATGTGTTTTTATGAGAAGTAAATGTGTAGTATTTTATATGATGCCCAGTTATGTTGAACTTCTTATGAATATTGCTACTGCTCATCTGAGTATGCTGTAAGGTATCATGCTAGCACATTTGGATGTATTTTGACTCAGACCTGAGGTTGGAGTATTAAATTCTGCTGTGATATAACATGTAAAAAAGGACCATTCTAAGAAAATTAAATCTATGTTTGTTTGTTTGTTTTCTACATTGAATTGCTATGTTGAGAACTAAAGGATTCCTATTGTGCTAAAGAAATTAACCCAGACCCATATGATTTGCCATTTTGTTAAGGCTACATTGGGAATAAACTTGAAAATCCAATAGACCCAATAAGCATTTCAGGATCCTATCTTACAATTTATTTATTTTCTTTTAGGTACTGTATATTCCAAGCTACTCAACTCCAAAAGAAAAGTAAAAAGAAAGAAAGAAGCTGACTTCTTGCTGAGGATTTTTTTTTTTTTTTTTTCCTAGCCATGTTCCTATCCGAGTGTATGGTACTTGCAAAAAATAACAACTAATTATGTGGTCTCCGTTATAAATTTCCTACCATTATTTCAGATGAATATCCCTTGTTATCTTCAAAAGGTTATAACAGCATTTGAAATTCAAAAGGAAGGTGTTACCTGCTATCTTGCATAAATCTCTAACAATTGCAAATGGAATATATTATCGTCAGATCCAATTGCTTATATCCAATCTTGCCTTGGCCCAGCATTTGTAAAGGTAAATGCATGGTAACTTGCTTCTTATTTTCTGGGAATTCAAAATTATGCATATAAATGAGAGTATTCCTCTTATACAACCCCTTGCAGATTGTCTTTTTTCCCTTACTGCTCTCATACCAAGTACATTACACTGAATGCTGATAAGGGTCAAGAAACTTTATTAATTCGAATTTAAATATAACAGCACATTCTACCTCTTTTTTATTCAAATAAATTTAAGAACACAAGTGGTTTTCCATTATGTGGATGACTTATAGAGCAGTGACATCTGTGCTTTTGGTGAACCTATCATCTGAATAGTGTACATTGTGCCCAAAGGATAATTTTTCATTACTTAACTCCTACCCCTCCCCCTTTTACATCCCCGATGCCCAGTGTACAACTATGTATACCCGTATATACTCATAACTTTAGCTCTTATTTATAAGAAATAACATGTGGTATTTGATTTTCCATTCCTAAGTTACTTCATTTAGGATAATTTCCTCCAGTTACATCCAGCTTGCTGCAAAAGACAATTTCATTCTTTTATATGGTTGAACAGTACTCCACAGAATATATATGCACCACATTTTCTTTAAGCCGCATGTCAAGCACGTAAGTTGATTCCAAATCTTTGCAATTGTGAATTGTACTGTTTTAAACATATAGGTGCATGTGTCTTTCGGATATAATTACTTCTTTTCCTTGGGTTAGATACCCAGTAGCAGGATGGCTTGATTAAATGGTAGGTCTAGTTTTAGTTCTTTGAGCAGTCTCCATACTGTTTTCCATACAAGTTGTACTAATGTACATGCTCTCCAATAGCACATAAGAGTTCCTTCTGCACAGCTTTGCACCAACAGTTGTCTTTTGACTTTTTAGCAATGGCCATTACTGTAACGTGGTATCACCCTATAGTTTTAATCTGCATTTCTAAGATGATGTGTAATGATGAGCATTTTTTCATATATTTATTGGCCATTTGAATATCTTCTTTTGAAAAATGTCTGTTTATGCCATTTGCCTATTTGCTAAATGAAATTATGATTACTATTTTTTCTTGCTGAGTTGTTTGAATTCCTTGCATGTTCTGGATATTAGTCCTTGGTTAGTTATATAGTTTGCAAATATTTTCTCCCATTCTTTTTAAATGTAAGTATGGGAAAACAAATACCATCTTTATTCCCACTAGTCAACATTAGTGCTACCAACACACATGATACTTATTTGAATGCTCCTGGATCCTTTAAACCATTTGTATTGATTTATGGCTATGAGATCTTACACTGAAATCTCTTTGTTTCAAGTTTTCCAGAATGTAAATCCATCAGGACTGTAATTTGCATACCATTAATAAATACAGATTAGTAAATTAGAATTTTCTAAATCAATCTAATAAACATTTATTGAATACCTACTCTTCACCCATGGCTGAGTAGATGCTCAGGGGATAAACAAGCAAGGCCCTGTCTTTGTTAAGTGCATTGTTGAACTGAAGAGAGAAAGAATAACATAGAAATATTACTATCCCTGGAGTTACAGCAAATATAATCAGAAGGAGAGGTGGAAAACTTTAGTGCTAAGTTTGACTCATGATCAGAACCACTGGGGGAGGATTAAAACAACAGATATTGCTGGCCCTGCTCTAGACTTGCCAACCCAAAATATCTCAGAATACTATCCATGAATATGTTCTTTTAAAATCTCTGTGGATGATAATGATGACTAGCTAGTTTAGGAACCACCAGTCCAGATGACATTTCATATACTCTGAAAGCTTGGGAGTCTAATACTGTAGAATTAAATTTGAGAAGTTAAAAATGGAAAAAAAATGTAGAGGCTAAAATACACATACATGCTTAATTTTATTATGATTGAAATACCAAACCATATCCTCAGCCCGTTGTCAACCAAGTCAATGAAAATCTATGTTTTGGTAATATGCTTGTCATCCACAAGAGGGCTCTCCTGAAAAAAAAAAAAAATCTCAACCAAAATACTATAAATCTTGGTCTGTTTAGAACCACTTCACTGATGTACTTATTCACTGAAACACATACATGTAATGTATTTTGAACAGCTTTTAAACCCTATTCAAACGAGCTTATGCTGAAGCATAAAGAAGAGCAGTGATTTAGACTATAATGTATAAGCATAGATCCAGGGGATATTCTTATTTAGAAAATATGGTAACCTATAATATATAGTAAACAAAGACATCATTTTTCATAGCCATGTTTCTTTTCTGATTTTTCCTTAGAGTATCAGTATACATAGTATATTCAGCTCATGTGTTTTCTTTACATTTCTTCTAGTGCTCTCAAGTGCTTAAACAGTGTATAGACAGGACATGCCCCTAAGAGTGTTAAATTACTAACATTGTCCTAGATCTAGGTAGGGCAATGGTAAGACCCCAAGAGAGTGGGGGTAATATTTTTCAAGTATTCAAATCTAGCCCTTGAGCTTGATTACTTGAAGCATGTGTCTACTGTTTGACCTACTGGGAGTGCAAAGATGCAAGCCATTCAGGGGTTGTTAGCCTACCTCTGGGACTCCCTATTGACAGATCATCCATGATTCAGTATCACAGAACTTTTTGCCCTTCTCCCTTTTTCATTTGGCTGCTCTACTATATACAGTGGGGAGGGGGGGACTGTTTCTTCTCCTAATATACTTTGGCTCAACACAAGACAGAACATTTCTGGCACCAGATGTGTGTTTTGTTTTGTTTTGTTTCCCAAGTGCCAACTCTCCAACAGACACCAACTGGTGTTCTAAAATTCAGTTTGATTCTGATGCTAACTAGAGTTAGCACGAACCTGACAGGTTAAGAATTCAGTCCCACAAGGCGGATCCCACTTCAGATGCCAGTAGCCAGTCACAGATTGTGACCTGTGCTTCTGATCAATTGTCTATAAAATTAAGATTTTTCATGACTCCCTTCTTAAAGTTTGCTTATTTGCTTTAGCTGCTCACAGAACTCAGGGAAACACTTATTTACACTTACCAGTTTATTATAAAGCATATTTTAAGGGTACAGAGGAACAGCCAGATGATGAGGTGTGTAGGACAGGGTACACGGAAAGGGGCATGGAACTTGCATCCCCTCTAAGGGAGCACCATGTTCCCAGGACTTCCATGCATTCAGCAGCAGGAAGTTCTCCCCACTCTTTTACCAAATATACTTGAGTATAAGCCGAGTTTTTTTGGCACAAAATTTGTGCTGAGTTCAGGTTTTTCGGCACAAAATTTGTGCCAAAAAAACTCGGCTTATACTCGAGTATATAGGTAGATCATTATGAAGGCTTCATTGCATAGGCATAATTGATTATATCCTTGGCTGTTGGCAATCAACTCAACTGTCCACCTCTTTCTTGGAGGAGGGGGTGAGAGTTCCAATTCTTTCATCATATATTTGGTTTCCTTAACAAACAGCCCCAACTGTGCCTTGTGGCTGTTCTGGAAGTCAGAGCCACTAGACACCTCATGTGCTTACAAAAAACACAATTTTCACCTCAGAATTTCCAAGGGTTTTAGGGTCTGTGATCAGGGAAACCAGGAACTGGACAGACCAAATATATTTTCCTTATTATAAATCATAATATCATTTATGATAACATTTTATTCAGGAAAAGTCCAAGTATCTGTATTAGCCTCGAGACAACATTTAAACTCAAGTCATTGGAGGCATTCAGTACCTCGAATCAGGGCTTCCCTTGGCGCTGCCCCAGGGAAGCAGACCCGGATTTTCATTCTGACCTGCTATGTCTCAGAGGTAGCTCCTATACTCTCTGCGGAGCAGGTAAGTGTCATTTTCTGGATAAAAGTATCTCTGCACCTCAGTGTGGCACCTGAGCATGGCACCTACATGCTATCTGGCAGTGGCCCTTGTAAGCTTCCCTCTCTGGTCCTTCCTCATAGATCCGGCTGTGCATATCTGGCTCTCCATCACATGTTGATTGATGGTCCTGAGCCTCCTGTGTTGCATCTGATGATAAGTTTCAGTTGACATGAGTTGATAATTTGGGGTTGAAATAACCTTAGTGGAGAAGAGCGAATCCATTGACCAGACTCGCCTCATTCCCAAATCATCTGGTTACCCGGAACAGAAGTGGCACTGACACATTCAGTGCAGTTAATTCTGGAATCATTTTCAGGAACAAAGCAGGTAATCCCCTGGCTTCTGAGAGCTCACACATCAGCCGGCAGATTAAATATGAGAAATGTATTACCAGAATGGGGAAAGAAAGTAGCTGAACTGTACAAACTCATTTAGAAGTCTATGGATTCGTGTTGCAATATATATTGATTGACTATTGTGGGACTTAAAACCTTAATCTATTTTGCTAACTTAACAGCATGCAAAGCTGTTGGATATATAACTTACTGCCTAGGCATACACAGTACTACAGGTAATGGTAGTGCCTATCTCAATTTTACAAGCATTCACTGGGAATTTGTTCTGGGTTAGGTTCCTTGAGGATTTTAGCAGGGGATTCACAGGTGAGTAGGATACTTTTCCTTAGAGGAGCAGAGAGTAACCTATGGAAGAGAAGGTGTATAGATATGGTACAATCAACTGCAGTATTCAGAAGGGAGATAGAATCAGAGGAAACTGAGGTTTCCTCAGACTCAGGGAGGAGACTGTTAGGGGAGACTGTCAGTCGTGGGGGCTGAGTTAGGTGAGACGTTCACAGAGAAAGACACTATATGGACAGATGTAGTGACAATGCCAGAGGTCACTCTAAGAGGCAGCCACCTGCCTTGCTCCCAGGACTATAATTTCTCCCCCAAATACAGGCTGCCTCCTCTTGGGTGTTCTACTTAGAGAAGAGTCATCATCCCAGGACTGTTCTGTCTTTATACTGAGTCACAAGGTGTGGGTGGTGGGCAGAATTTTAAGATGACCCCAAGGCTCTCTGTCCATCTGTGTTACTCTTATGATTCTGTTACCTTAAAAGTGGCAGAAAAGAGAGTATCCCAGTGGGCCTAATTGAAGGACATGAGCACTTTAAAAGCAGAGAGATTTCTTAGACTACAGACAGAAGGAACAGGTGGAAATTCCAAAGGCCAATTTTAGTGGTTTAAAGATAGTGGGGGTCACCCAAGAAGAAACCAGGATGGCCTTAAGGAGCTAAGGGGGCCCCAGCTGGCACCAACAGGGAACGGCACCAGTCCTACAGCTCCCCAGAACTGACTTCTCTCTACAGCCAGAATGACCCTTGAATGTGGATTCTTCCCCAAAGCCTCAGGTTAGAGCCCAGCTTGACAGACACCTCACTTTTGCCACCTGAAAGCCAAAGGAGAAAACTTAATCAAGTCTACCTGGACTTCTGACTTATATAAAGGGGGATTATAAATGGGTATTGTTTAAAGTCTCTGAGTTTGTAGTAATTTGTTATGCAGCAACAGAAAACTACTATACTAGGTGTGGGCGCATCTGTACAATGACCAGTTTTCCTATTGTGCATTCTTGTCAGTTCCTTTACACATACACTCCAAAATGATAATGACATCGAAAGGAGAGTCATTCTGTCTGCTGTGTGGACAGACAATGCTTCTGCCTCTCCATCAAAGCACTTTGGCTGCGTGTTCTGAGATGGGGTTGCTGTACAATTCAGCTGCATTTGTTTGGCCTGATTTTATGGAGATGATTAGCGTACATAATGGAGGTAGCTGTAAGAATTCCGGAAGACCAGGGACAAGAGTCCCTGACCTCAGAGTCAGATCTATATCCCAAGTTTACTCCTTAAAATCATTTGGTGAAATATTCTTTTAGAATTCTTAGTTTTTATGTTTTGTTATTTTCCATATGACTCTGGTACATTTGTGCCTCCTCCACCAGAAGAGTTGGTAATCTGCACAGTTTGTTTCTATTCAACTTATTTTTATTCTGTAGAATACTTGAAGTAGTTCTGGGAGCCTGCGAGGACAGTTCCATAAGTTTAATGCTTCCATAATAGACATTCCAGATGGCCTAACCATTTAGGACAGGAAATGCGGATCCCTGCCACAAGAATTTTTGGAAGTCCTGCCATTATCTCAGGATATGACTGGGATGTGGGCCAGACCCCTGAAGGCTCAGACTTCTGCTAATACCTCTTTTTCCTTGCAAGGCTGCCAGAACTTGAGGAAACACTTTTATTTTTCCCATCAGAATGAAGATACACTGTGAGCCTGAAACTTTTTGTAGTCTGAGGAGTCTAGCGCAACATAGCTGCCTTTTGACTGGAGCTGGTTTATATGTCTTCAAAATCCTCTCTCTTTTCAATTCTTGAAAAGTGTAACTCCTTCTCCCTTGTGATCCTACTTCTGCCAGAAGAATGAACAAGTACCAGTTTGAACTTATGACCTGGTACTTTCTGTGCACTTGAATCCGTCCCATGCAGGGAAAATGGCCTTTGCCATCACTAACTTTCTCTTGCTCATCAACTGATGTAACAGTCTTCCTGGGGTGCACCTGGCATAGCCAGAACAGTAGACAGACATTTGTATATACCTCCTTAGTAAACTCTAGGTGTATATCACAGCTCCCCAGACACCTGAGAGGCTCTACTGCACAGCTCTGCTCCACTGGGCATTCCCTGAACCTGAGGCTCAGGTACCTAGTAAAGAGATTCCTATCCTTCTCAAACACGTTAGGAGCTGTGGATTTAAAAGATCCTCCTTTGCTCTTTCATAAAGTACAAAGAGGCAATAGACTGTTTGATAGAGCAACCATTTCAAACAATCATTATTGCCTTGCAAACACCAGCTTGACTAAAGGGACAGGGATGGAGGAAGGGAGGTCAGGAGGGGCACAGGAAGAAGACAGGATGTTCTGAGGTTTCAGGAGTGAAGGATAGAAGTTAGAATATGGGACTGCCACGCACACTTTATGCTTGTGATAAAAGGGAGGGCAGGTGTTTGCTTTTCTACATCACAGGCTGAGATACTGATTTTGCTTCCGAGCCTTAGGGCTGTTAGGCTACATTACACATCCTTGTGAGGAGGAGGCATCTATTTTTGTGGCTTTGGTTTCTGTCATTCAATTAATCAAAGGTATGCATTCAATCACTGAAGTGAGTTATGTCTTCTTTTAAAAAATAAACACATTTCCCCCATCTACCAAGAAGCCCCTTGATCACCAGGCCATTTGCAAAAAGAACTTAGGTTCTTGAATATCTGCTGGTATCAGTGAAGTTAATTTAGCAGAGTTTGTCACCACCCCCCCACACACACACACACACACACACATCCTTAATGTTGGATTCATTGTTAGCTATCTGTTGGAAGAATATTCCCAGGTTTGTTTGAATGTTTTCTTCACTAAGTCAAGTTATAGCCCTTCTTCTATTATAAATTCTTGAAAAAATTCTGCTACTTCAGTGAATAATTGTGTACAAAAGTTACACAACCTAAAACCCATCAGGTTTAAATTAAGCAAAGAGAATTCCTATTAACAGGAGATAGAGAGGGAAGTTGTTGAAAGAACCCTATCCCTGAAGGAAATTCTCAGAAAGAAAATTTAATCTGATCCTCATGGCTAATACTAGTGAAAAATGAGGACAGAAGTGATAAACTAATTTACACCATCATCCTGGCTTATTTCAGGGATCATGAAGGTAGAAAAGAACTGAGGTAGTTTTTTTTTTGTTTGTTTTGTTTTGTTTGTTTTAATAAAATAAGTGATTGCAAGTATAGTTTTGTGACATGGATATATTACATGGGGTACAAGTGTAGTTTAGTTATCGATATGTTGTATGGTGGTGAAGTCTGGGCTTTTAGCACATTCATCACCCAAATACTGTCTCTTGTACCAATAGGTAACTTTTCATCCTTCACCCCCTCGCAGAGTCTCCCATGTCTACTACAGCACTCTGTACCCCCATGCGTACCCACAGAAGCAAGGTTTTGATTATGTAAACTGTGTTTAGCTTATCACAGCCTTAGCTTTTCCATCTGTTAACTTAGACTGATACTATTGACCTCAGAGAATGGTTCTGAGGGTTAAATAAAATAACGCCCAGGTAGCACCTCCCCAAACATTTTCCACACTCATTATTTACTGAGTGTCGGGATGTATCTTCTTAGTTCCTGTCAAAGCCAAATCAACAAATTAACAATTCTCTGCTGAGCTTCATCAGTGAGCTGGGTGACCGGAGAAAACAATGGTGAGTGTCATGAATTTTCAGAATGTTTAGAGACAAGATAAGGAAAAGCACGGAAAAGAAACACCCCTGCGTTAACTTTTGTACTGTCCATAGTGTGCCAGAGAAGTACTTAATTCCACCTCTCATTTCCAATGGACAGTATTTTCTTTCTGCAAAGATTAATTCCAAGTAATGGAAAGAGAGGGTTGATGTGTGGACAAAGTCACTTTTCTCCCTGAACCTCTGGTACTCACCATACTCCCTCAAGTTCTCCTGTGGTAGGTTTAGCACATCAGGGACAACTTGTGTGGACCCCTCATTGCACTCTGTGAGGGAATAGCAGTCCTTTTAGCATATGATTTTTTAAAAAATGAATGACAGGAAAGGAAAAAAATGATTCTGGGACAGTGCCCAGGAACACAATTTGTTACTATAATATTTAATCATTTAATTTCTCCACTAATGTTGAAATTCCTGAGGCTTTCTTCTGGAACTTACTCCCAGAGCTGACAGTTCTCTGAACAGAAACTCTTAATGCCTAGGATGGGGGTGACTGCCTATAGTGTGCACAACTTTCTCCTGGGACAACACATCAGTTGTACAGACTCCAGAGTAACCATACTGAAAGAGTTCATGGATAATGTTCAAGTTAACAAACAATAAGAGAAGATTATTTTTCTACTTTCTTACATTTTTTCTTTTCTTTTATATATTAAATTTTATGAGATTGCTACTCTAGTCCTGAGAATGTTCACTAATGCAGTACCCTTCAGAAATAATCATTACAATTTCAAAATGATGGAGAAGATAGTTTAAAGCAAGAGCCATGTCAAATATGTTTCTTTCGCCTTCCAAACACAAAAAAGTTTACAAAACACACAACTCCACAACTGATGCTATGGAAACTCTTCCTGGATATTTAGATATGAGTTTTGGACGGGAAAGGGCGCATATATGGACTCTGTTGTTATTGCATCTCTGGGTAATCAGAATGTAACAAATAAGAATGGAAGAGGAATATATATAAATATCAATAATTTTCTATTTTTACTGTATGCCAGGAATGATTCTGAGTGATTTATATTAATTAACTTCTAAAATTTTATGCATATCCCATTTTATAGGTAAGGAAACTGTGGTGCAGCAAGATTATGTATAGGAAGGCTGCAGCCCTGGGTTAGATATCTATTTTGCCCTAGCACAAATAAATACAATATAAAAATAATTCTTGGTAATGTTCAGACTTACTAACTGAGAAGTAAGAACGTGAGAAAGGGCATCAGCTGCCTAATGCAGACTTGCAGGGATTCAGATGTGATGTAGTTAATTCAACATATAAGACACAACCAAATCAAAGTCACCAGATTTGATGCAGCCAGAACCACCTGCCCTTCTTCCATTACTGCCTCACTCAGTCTAAAGGTTTCTTGTATCTGTGACGGGGGCACTTGATGTTCTCTTTTGCACTGTGAGCGCTGCAAGAGAAGGAGTCGTAATTGTCCGTCATTGATTCTCATCATTAAATCATGAGTTCCTTTAGATCAAAGATAATGTATAGTCATCTCTCACCAGACCTTTGCTCTGAACCTGAGTGTAGCAGGTCTAGCCCTGTACCTGGGTGGTGCATAATAAGTAGTCAGCAAACAGTAGATGGAAGGTTGAATGCCTGTCCTAGGTTTGAGAATATGCAAGATGCATTGTAAGCACTTAATTTTCTGGTAAATCGGGGGCCATGGGAGGTACACTTGGGGAACCATAAGTGAATTCCCTTTACCAAACTCCTCTGTTTACTCCAATTTACTCTCCTGATTACGGTGAGCTTTGTGGCTGTAAATAAAATGGGCACAGTATATAAATATTTAAAGAAAACATGGAGAAAAATAAGTTGTAGTATGATTAATGGAGTTAATTATCTAATTATATAATAATGGAGCATTATGTCAAAAGTACTTCATTAAAAAAAGAACAATTGCCTATAATTAAATTTTAAATTTGATTGAAGAATGTTGAATTCATTACTGCGTTGAGGAGCTCCCAGGATCATTTCCTTGTCCTATTAATTCTGTTTCTTTAAGAGTGAGCCTTCATTTCATTTGTCAACGTGTTTTGGTGTGTGTTTTAATTTAAAAAAATGTATTTGAAAAATACTACTCCATCAAAGAGACACAGTCAGCTACAGAAAAGAAGGTGCAACGCAGAGGATGAAAGGTCTGTTCATCTCTTTGAGAGGCGGTGCTGGGACTGGGCGCTGGGTGGGCTCCCTGGGCACAGCTCCACTTCTCATCATCTCCCTCTACAATGGGAAAGTTTGAGAAGAAATACCAAATATCACACACTGGTGAAAGTATATACTCCAGCAACCACTGAGACAGTTGAAGGGCAGAAAAACCCTAGCTCTTATCCTTCAATGAATACTCATTTGTGATAACTCTGTAAACTTAGGAGGGATGTGCCATGTAGCTGAACTACCTGAATCGTTTACTTGTTTTCAGATTTCCTAGGAAACTCCTTCACTATAGTCTATTGAGAACTGGTGAATGCAAATTAAATATTGCATTTACAGTTATGCTAGGGAGGTGCCCATCTCCAGCAAGGGGGAAAACGACACAGAAAGCTACACTTGACAATCAGTTCCACTATGAGTGGTTTGGCCAGTGTGCCACAGCCCTTATTCACTCTGAGATTTCATGCAC
Organism: Loris lydekkerianus; assembly: GCA_963574355.1. Classification (NCBI taxonomy): domain Eukaryota; kingdom Metazoa; phylum Chordata; class Mammalia; order Primates; family Lorisidae; genus Loris; species Loris lydekkerianus. The sequence goes on along the minus strand of CAUYPK010037366.1, from coordinate 32,083 downwards.
AACAATGAGGCTCTTTTACTTCCCTGTTCACTTCACGGGGCTGCTCTGGCTGCCAAATGAGTGCCAAATGACACCGTATCTTTCATTTACAGTTAGTGTATCTCAGAAACCACAAAGTATTGTCCATGCACAAGTCATCAGATCAGCAAGACCTACACTATAGCTGCTTTGTCCTGAATACCTGGATACCAGTTACTGATGTGGATTTTTCTCAGATGCTTAAGACATGAGGTACATGTAATGTTTTTCATAATTCCAATTGTCATCAAGAAGTATCGATGACTTAGAGACAACATTGATTTTTCTTCTGGTGGTGTTTACAAGCATTCTCTCTGCAGCCATTAGTAGCCCTCATAGAATTGATAGCTTTTTGAACCGTGTCAATGAGATTATTGATTCTCGGAAGGGCGCTAATCTAGGAAAACTTTTTAAATGTTTGTTATTGGCTTTTATTAACATATAATGTAGCAACAGGATTGAAAAATTCAAGTATTGTGTGATTGCCTGGAAATCTCAAAGTAAAAATCAATGTAGCTAATCTATTTAATAAGTCATAAAACACACACTCTCCTGCTGTCTCTGTCACACACACACCCACACACACAGAGGGAGCGGGGGGAATCAGTTAAGATTCATTATTGCAAAGGCGATTCTATGTGAACACCCTTTGCTGGGTCAGCTAGCTTTCTAACTGATTTCTTGCCCTTACTTTCCTGGCTACCTTAGCTAGAAGGTAAGTCAGTGAATCATTCTGGAACTTCATTAGGACCCCCGTATGCACACTTCTGAACTTTATTTGTCTGCCCTATGATATTCCCGTTCCCAGTCCCTCTACCTCTTCATTCTACACCCTCTTTCTCTAAGAACCCAAGAGATTGGAAACCACTATTAATCAGGTCTTTATAATTCTGCAGAAAATATTCATCCTATATCTTCACAAATACAAGCTTTAGCGATGGCTTATACATCCAGGTCACTGGGCATGGAAAAGTCACACACAATAATTTTAGAAAACCAAGATAATTAACATTCAAATGTCCAAAGTGATAGTGAATCAGACACAAAGTGCTACAGGGCACAGCTTACTTAACCACAAAATTAACAACCTAAAGAGTGACCCACAAGTCTGTCACTCCCTCCAGCACACTTTTAATTAACAGAAGCTTGTTCACTTCCTTTTTTTTTTCAGATCCACAGAGAGCGAACAATGTACCCTTAAAAAAGTAATATATTGGTCTTTTTTTTTTTTTTTCACTGATATAGTCAAGAGAAATTAAAATATAGCAGGGACAATAATCTGTTCACAGTGAGGAAAATCTCCCAAGTAATAATTTTGGAATTCCTACTAAGTTATCAAAAGAAGGAGAAAAAATCCAATTCCATTTCTCTATACAAATTCATTATCTTTAGTCCTGTGCAAAACAATGAAGTGTACTATTAAGGCAGATAAATCTGAGTGTCCCTTGGTGATAATAGAACCATGAAGGGAAATAAAACAGGGCAAGAAAATGGGATCACTTTAATATCCAAATTTCAAAATGTGTGGCTAAAGGGTAACCAGCGGTTATAATGCTCTGATCTTCAGAAAAGCCCATTGAGACAATCTTCAAAGTCTTAGGGAGCTAATCTGTGCTTTGGGCATCTTGTTAATGAGAAGATAAGAATGTACCCACCAAGCTATGTATTTATTTATCAGGCAAGGCAATGTCTATGGGAGGTTTACTTAACACATATACACACTCAGTTGCACATATATTAAGAATCTGGAAAAGAGGTAGTTGTGGGTTATAGTCTATAGAGTTTGAAGGTGTTGGCCAGCTTTGCCCAGAGAGTTCTGAGGCAAAGGCAATGATGCTCATGTAGGAGGCCATATTTTCTTCATACTGACGCATGCACATGCACACACACACTTTACAAAGTTTACTTCATTGAAGAGGAAGAAAGACATGAGTTTTACAGGTTGGTTTGAATACTAGGTTTTATGCATGAATACATTGGTAATCCTCCCTTAACAAGCATGCCATCCACCACATCACCGCAGAACAGAGAAAGTTGTGAAGCCATGTGCATCCTAACTCTGCTCCCATTTTGTCTACGTATGTACAGCCACAGCATGCATAAAGGCCACATCCAATCCTCCTTACAGACAAAAGGTATTACTGGATATGTGTGGCATAGTCTAGACCAGTCGTGTGCTAGACAGGGTGACAGCTTCCTGGGATGTGAGCCAGAGCGAATAACCAAGTCCCAAGAAGAACTACTCCACTGCGCCCAGGTTCTTTCCTTCTCTTCCCTCCAAACACTGGCAATCCAGTCTTTCAGTCCACCATGGTGCCATGCATGCTGAAAAAGGAGGGGCAGTAAGGCGTATTCCTAACAAGCTGCTGGTAGTTAGGCCATGAGAAAACGCTCTCATTATGGAGGCAGCGAGCCCAGGGAGAGCAGTCAGAGCTGTGACCTGCAGGGCGCTTTATCTGCCACAAACTAGAATTAACTTTGTAATGAAAATTACTGTCAACACATTGTGAAGCAATTTACAAAATGTTCCTGGCCTCTCTATTATCAGATTGAATTCTCCAACACTTATCTAAGTATGGTTTTACTCATTTTGCAGGTAAAGTAATCAAAACCCAGAGAAAAAGGGATTTTTGCTAAAAACAAAAAAACAAACAAAAACTTACTGAAATGGGACTTAGATATTTTGATTCTTAATTTCATTTTTAGAAATCCCATAACCTTATCAGATAACCTCCATTATATTACTGTCTTTGGACTAGCCATCTCCCCATTTCTCAATTCTTTCCATATTTAATAAGAGTAATCAGTCAGGTAAGTATTTAGTTTTTTTTTTTTTTTCCCAAATTTGCTATAACTGCTACCAAGATACTGACATTAAACTGTTCACATTCCCATATCTCTAAAAGCCATGGGCATTCTCTAACAGGAATCAAAAAAATTAAAAAGATGACTCTGCTATGGGAGGTTATCAGAACTAGCTACTGGTCAAGGATTAATTACTGAAGATTGAATTTTTAATAAACCATAGAAATTTGAAAATCATATGAGCATTTTATTTGCAGAAGCCTAATAAGCAATGTAAATATTTTATTTATAAATTAAGAACTAAGAAACTGAACTAGACATTTGAAATCAGGTATTAATGTAAGACCCACCACAGGAGAAACAATGACAAAAAGTCATATAATAATAATATCTGTGGTACCAGTACATATAAACCAGGAGAAGACTGCTATGTGAGGGCTTCCCAGAGATTTTACAAAAGAGAGAAAATGTGAATTAGATATAAAATTATGTGAAGGATTTTCCAATTAGATACAGATGTGGAAGTAGGCACTTCTATGCAGAAAATAAGCACATACAAATGCAGGGGAAATACGGATGAGTGCAGTTTGGAACAAAGATTTAGAAAAGCATATTGGGACTTGTTTGTAAGACACTTTCTTACTATGCCAGAGGGCTTGGTATTTATCCATAGGCAATAAAGAGCTGGCAGGGTTTAAAAGAACATATATTATATTTAAAGACAAACAGACTTTTTAGGGTTCATCCTTGTATCAACATCTGTGAAGATTCTCGAGTTTAGATCACATCACCTTCTCAAAACATACACATAATTTGGCACACTGGACACTGTCAATTGTCCCAACCAGCAGGGCTCTGATAACCAGCAAATACAAAGATTCAAGCCAATTGAAAACATTCAGTGGGGAAAAGACTCCCTATTTAACAAATGGTGCTGGGTGAACTGGCTGGCAACCTGTAGAAAACTGAAACTATACCCACACTTTTCACCATTAACTAAGATAGACTCTCACTGGATTAAAGATTTAAACTTAAGACATGAAATTATAAAAATGCTAGAAGAGAGTGCAGGGAAACCCTTGAAGAAATTGATCTGGGCAAGTATTTTATGAGGACCCCCGGGCAATTGAAGCAGCTTCAAAAATACACTACTGGGACTTGATCAAACTAAAAAGCTTCTGCACAGCCAAGAATCCAGTAAGTAAAGCAGGCAAACAGCCCTCAGAATGGGAGAAGATATTTGCAGGTTATGTCTCCGACAAAGGTCTAATAACCAGAATCCACAGAGAACTCAAACATATAAGCAAGAAAAGAAGAAGTGATCCCTTCGCAGCCTGGGCAAGGGACTTGAAGTGAAACTTCTCTCAAGAAGACAGGCACACGGCCTTCAGACATATGAAAAAATGCTCATCATCTTTAATCATCAGAGAAATGCAAATCAAAACTACTTTGAGATATCATCTAACTCCAGTAAGATTAGTCCATATCACAAAATCCCAAGACCAGAGATGTTGGCGTGAATGTGGAGAAAAGGGAACACTTCTACACTGCTGGTGGGAATGCAAATTAATACATTCCTTTTGGAAAGATGTTTGGAGAACACTTAGAGATCTAAAAATAGATCTGCCATTCAATCCTATAATTCCTCTACTAGGCGTATACCCAAAAGACCAAAAATCACATTATAACAAAGATATTTGTACCAGAATGTTTATTGCAGCCCAATTCATAATTGCCTAAATCATGGAAAAAGCCCAAGTGCCCATCGATCCAGGAATGAATTAATAAATTGTGGTACATGTACACCATGGAATATTATACAGCCTTAAAGAAAGATGGACACATTACCTCTTTCATGTTTACATGGATGGAGCTGGAACATATTTTTCTTAGTAAAGTATCTCAAGAATGGAAGAAAAAGTACCCACTGTACTCAGCCCTACTATTAAACTAATTTATGGCTTTCACATGAAAACTATAACCCAGTTATAACCTAAGAATAGGGGGAAGGGGGAAATAGAGGGGAACGAGGGGGGAGGGGAGCAGAGGGAGGGTGATTGGTGGGATTACACCCATGGTGCATCTTACAAGGGTACATGTGAAACTCAGTAAATGTAGAATATAAATGTCTTAACACAATAGCTAAGAAAATGCCAGGAAGGCTATGTTAACCAGTGTGATGAAAATATGTCAAACTGTTTATAAAACCAGTGTATGGTGCTCCATGATTGCATTAATGTACACAGCTATGATTTAATAATAAAAAATAAAAGATGACTCCCCTAATTAAATGAAGTTTGTTTCTGTTTTTTGTTTGTTTGCTTGTTTTTGGCATATGATTCTTTGAAAATTTATAAAACGTCAAAGTGAATGATGCTGCACCATAAAAGACAATCCCAGAAGGTGCAGACAATGTGTTACATTCCTGTATTCTGTTTCAATTTGTCTCATCTTTTCCCAAAACCTTAATGGGGAAGGGAAGACTTAACTTTATGCTACTGGGCAACCAAAATCCTTAACCTTCTTCTCCAACTTTTCTGTTGTGAGGAAAGTCTGTGCCATGATCACTTCTACCAGGAAGAGGTTAGGAACACATCCTAGTGATGTGGGTTTACATACTTTTATTCAGCAAATTTCTTTTTTGAAGTGAGATCTCTGTGACAATACTTTAACAATAAGAGATCAATATGAAAGATTGACATTAACACTCCTCTGTTAATATTTATCACATTTACTATATCCTTTTTTCAATTTTAGCTCACCTAGAAAACAGCATGTGTTCAGCTGGAGATCTTACATGCAAGGATGGATTCATGCTTTTAAACCCCGAAGGTGTTTAAAGCATGGATCCAAATTATTCATGGATTCAGTGTTAGTGAATGCACCTCACTGCCCACATTTATTTGTAACTGGAACAACACTGGTGGCACTTTCACAATCATCTGTGAGTAGGTGCCGAGCGGAAAGCAATTTGATTGTTCCCTGCCCACACTCTTCACTGAGGTCCAACAACATGAAGCCCTGTTTCCTTGTGTCAGCTCTCATACTGTACGACACCACGAATGTCCTCTTCATGGCGTATTGAGTGCCAAGATTTTCACAGTTCTGTGCTCTCTGCTTGCTGGTGACTTGGCTGTGTCGCATGACTTCTAGACACGGGGCTGGCGTGTTGTGTTCAGCGTTCCTAAGAGCAGAGAGCTACAGGGAAGCTCAGTGCAGGTGTGAGCTATAGTGGCGCTGTGTGGGAGTTCAGCATTAATGAATCAAATATATATGTACATAACTATGTGTGTGTGTATAAAAACTGAGGTATCTTAAACCAGAAACACACATAAAATGAAATTATGCATTGATTTGTTGTCAAAATTGGTGTGGCCAGAGGCTTAAGGGAGCCTTATTTTCTACTTCCCTTATGGCTATGGTTTACGGTTCAGTGTTTGCTAATTCAGTGTTGCAGAGACCTGATGGAACATAACTACTATGAACAACGAGAAACAGCCGTATTTAGATGTATTATTTTCAAGGTCTTGTAATGAAAGCTTAATTCCCTTTTTTATTCTGAAAGCATTTAGAATGTCTGTGGCTTGTCTAACATTTTAATGCTTTGTCCGGAGGAAGTTCACGTTTGTTTCCATGAGAGTCCCTGACTTATGGGGCTGGAGGTGTGGAGTGAAAAGTGAGTAACTTCAAAGCACTAAGTTTCACATATATAAGCTCTACGATATCTCAGAAATTACCCAGAGTTAGAGAGAAAGTCCACTGTTTTCACATACAATGATGTATTCTCAGCTTGAATGATGGGGCAAATTTGTATTTTGAGCAACATTGTAGCATACGCAAAATGTATACTACCTACATGAAAATTAAATTGTTACAAGTCTCACCTCTTTCCTAGGGTGCTAAATATTATTAAAATCTTACTTTAGCTAAGATACTTATTACACTATAAGTAACTTTTCAAGTTAATATATCTGTGTTACAATAATGAGCTTAAGTTTCAAAGAAATTATTTATATAGAAATGTTTAATTCATGTATCTAAGCCAACTTTGGATGTCACTTAAATTACCTACTATGCTAGGTGGTGCGTGTCACATTGTTCAATGGGAAAGAACTTGAAATCTGTTGAAATAAATAAGTTATTGCAACTTATTTTTATTTTTCTAAACTTATACAAGAGTAGAAGAAATGCTGTATGCTACAAAAACCACTTTATTATTTTGTTGATATTAAATTTACATTTAAAATGTAAGTAAAAACAGTTTGTTCTAATTTTTTTATGACAGACCAAAGGATTAATGATAGCCAAAATACATTTGAAAAAAAAGCATAGACCTGCCTTACCAAATGTCAAGACTTATAATAGCTATAAAACTTTACAGCTGTAGAAATTTAGATAAGGATGTTAAACATTTTGGGGGAAGGTAAATAAGCAGATTGAGATAATAAACTTGAAATCCCATATTTATACCCACAAACATACCCTTACTTGCTATAAAACAAAATTAGCAAATCATATTTGCTAATTTGGGGAAAGGGCTGGCTTTTTAAGGAAGGCATTAGGACAACAGAGTCTCTATACTGATATAGAAAAAAAAAAAAACCTGAATATTTAACTGAAATCACAGAGAAACATTTATTTCTGATAGATGAAAGACATAAATAGGAAAGATAAAGCTAAACATATTTTATAGGCTTTTAGAAAATGATAGTTTAAAAAATACTCATAAATTTAAGATAACTGAAATTTGCAGACCAAATGTATCAAACATACTGAAAAAATGTTGAATTTGATTAATTTAAAATTAAGAATATTGATTCATCAAATAAATCAATGAGAAATTAAAAATATAGGCCACAGTCATGTACATATATATATGTATAACTGTGGATGTGTTTATGCTTATAATGTTAAACAACTGATAACTATTATAGAGACTGTACAAATAAATCTAGAATTTATGAGAAAAAAGAATTCAAGTGAGTAAAATAAGAAGCATTTCACAGAAGGTTATATACAAATCGCCAATAATTACAGACCAAATAATGTTTAACCTCATTAGTAAATCAAAGGAACACCAATAAAATAAAACTGCTAGTTAAAATCACTGGCTAAGTTTTATTGCTTAATAGAATTGCTGGTTACACAACTACTTCATTTTTAAAGTACTGGTAAAGAAACATTACATATATTATATATTTTTCTGAATATGAGATATATTTAACAATAAAAATTAAAAGAAACAAGCTGTTTCTTTAGAAAATCATTTTTCAGTGGGAAGCTTAATTTTTTATAGCACCCTATTTCACATAAACAAGTAAATATGCAACATTCTGCCCAATTGTCAACATTCTGCTGCATGCAATAAAACACAAAATGAAAACAAAACTAAAGCTTGCTTCCAATTTGTAAACAGAAATATTAATAAATTTTACCAGTAAGAGAAAAAAATATGTAATGAAACTGTCCCATATGGGCAGCGCCTATGGCTCAAAGGAGTAAGGCACTGGCCCCATGTGCCAGAGGTGGCAGGTTCAAACCCAGCCCCGGCCAAAAACTGCAAAACAAACAAACAAACAAACAAAACAAAACTATCCCACGTACTTAAATTGTATAATGAACATATTTCATAATGAATACAAAGCTTAACAAGTAAATAATAAAGATTCCTTTTCATGAGAGGTCTCAAGCTCTCATGTACACATGTCCTGCTCCTCACATAACCTCTTCACTTTTTGTAACTTTTTGTTTTGAACCTATATTACAAATGCCTCCGTCCCCCTTACTGTGTGTTTCCTCTGTCTCGTATCGCCTGTTCTGTGAACTTCCTGTTGTTTGGACTTGGGTCCCTGTCCCTGCACCTGCCGTACTGACGACCCACCTTACACTGTCCACCTGCAGCGTAATTCCCCACATGTCCGCTAGGGGTGCTACTACTTGCTCGGCCCTGGGTAAGGTCAGGGGCATCAGGGTTCCTCCATCAGACAAGCGTCTTAACTTCTTTCGCATCTTCTTTATCCTGCTCAGATGGACCCACTATCCTCGGATCCCGGGCCTTCTCTGTTCTTTATTATCAAGCAATATGAAAGTGTGGGGAGCCAGCTTCCACACAACTCGTGAGTGTCCCCAGTGCTCGGCAGTAACAGGGGAATGAGGAACGAAGATTGTAGAAATAGAGTTGATAGAGGAGCCCGGAGGGTCCACACCCCTCATGAGAGACCGCGAAGAGGCGGAACTCTGGATGTGCTCAGTTTTTATTATTTCCCTTGATTAGTTAATGCAACAACAACAACAACGTACATCATCTCTGCAGTTTCCCCTGCCCTAATTCAGGATTACCCACCCAATAACCCTTTAGCTATTTTTATGACTTTTACCTCTTAAGATACTTAGCAATCACAAACAGGATTACAGAAAACAAAGGAAAGGGCAGCGTGGGCTTTGGGGCTGCCCCCCAGTTAACTTTGTTTCCTGTGGGGTAAATTAGTTAACATCTCACTCATCTTCAGGGGTTGGGGGGGAACAAAGCTGAATCCTCGTACCTTACACCCATAAGAACTGATCTTTCTTGCTCAAAGAGTCAGCTGCACCTGTTACTCTAAAATAGCTCCCCAAGCCCTTTGAGGCCCCAGCTAGGCCCTTGCGGACCATTTCCTGAAGTCCTCCGATGTCGGTGCCAAGCTGTCTCAGAAGCCCCCAGTATAATGTGTAATGTGTAGAGACTCATGACCTCACCCATTATCCTGCATACCTGACCCTGATCACAGAACTTTTCAAACAATCATTCCATTATTATGTCAACCTTGCTCTATTCCCATAATTCTGACATCCCTAATGTTCACCCACAGGAAAGCAAAAGGTGTGATTCCTTATATGTCAAAAATGCAGTTGATTTATTTCTTATACAGGATGAATATGTACATATGTTTTTAAAATATTTTATTTCTCCAATGATATTAATTCACCCAGATTACAGATTACCCTTTGAAAAACAATAAAAAGAGGAGAACACAGGGATAGCTTACCCAAATAAAACCAAGTGAATCTAAGGTTTATGAAATGTTTTTTTAATATCCTATTTCCAGGACATACGCACTTAGGGGTCCATGGAAGCTTTCTGGTTCACGTGAGGTTGGCAAAGCCTTGGTAGGTTGGCAAAGGGTTGGCAGAGAACAGGGTTGGCAAAGCCTTGTGAATTTCAACCATACAATTGAGTGGTGATGGAGCTAGTAAAAAGTAGAGAGGGCAATTTGCAGAATAGGTTAGAAATAAAGCCCATCAGTCTCAAGGAGATATTTCTCCCTTCTTACTTATTTCCTTCATCCTTTCCTCGAATTGCCCCCAGCTCATACACTTCTTGAGTGAAATGAAAATGTCAGTGTGCAGAGTTGGTGCAACTTGATGTCCTGAATAGCCATGAATAAAGGAAAAATGAAAGAGAAGACAGGAAGGAAGGGAAGAAAGAAGCTGAGAAAGAGAGGGAGGAAGGGAAGAAGCAGGGGCTGTTTCTGGATTTCCTCCCATCTTCCAGGGGCACCTCCAGCCTACTTTCTAGCAGCCCCTGGCTGGGGGTGGGTGGGTATCAACTTCAGCCTTATGCACAATAGTCTCTTTCAAACCTCATCTGAAGGTACCAGCTGCTGTGGCCCAGGAGTCTAAGGAGGATCTCACAGACTGACCAACGTGATGGAGCAGCGTGATGCCCAGGAAGGAGGCCAAGGGACAGTAGGGAGAGCGAATAGGGGGCATGGCTGCAGCCGCTCAGGCCTCCTTCCCAGACAGTTACCAACAGGCTTACGGTGGAGTTTGGTGCCCTGGGGCAGTCCAGTTGTAACATTGTCATAACATGATTATTAACAGTATCCTCTTCAGTTCTCACAGAGCATCCCAGGGTATTCACAAATTATTTGCGCAGTGAAATATATACACTTGCATCTCATCACAGTCCTTCAGGGGCTGAAAGTGGGAGAATTCCTCTGCCTGGTGCCCTCAGTTTCCTGGTGCCCCCTGGAAAGAACCTGCCCACAGGAATTGAACTTAGCACCAGCTGATATTTTCTGGGGTCTCTGAGCTCCTGGTAAGGCAGAAGGGACCTCTGGCTGAAGTCTGGCCAGGGTGCAGGTGAGACAGCTGGTTTGAGGGAGAACTTCCCTGGGAGGCCTTCCCTGGGAGGGAGCACTTCCCTGGGAGCCCCTACAGTTGCTGGCTGGTTAGCGTGAGCACTCACCTGGCTCCTCACCTGGGGTGCAGGTTCATGTGGCGAACACGGCAAACAGCTGGCTTTTGGGTGAAGGGGAAGGTGGTTGTGGAGACACAGAGGCAAGGTGGCTTGTGAACTGAATCTAGTACGCCATGATTTTAAGTGACATCTGCCTTGGAGGCTAATGTCACTCAATGCTTTCTGGTAACCACACATCATGAGAAGCTAGGGAGAGTGGATTAAAATCCAAAAAGACATTGTGGAATGCCTGGAATTACTGGAATACAAGAAAGAGATAATTATACAATATTGAAAGAATTGATATTCTATTAGGTCACTTGTAGGAGAGCAGCTAGCAGATGTCATAGACCAGGGGTCCTCAAACTTTTTAAACAGGGGGCCAGTTCACAGTCCCTCAGATCATTGGAGGGCCAGATTATAGTTAAAAAAGAAAAACTGTGAACAAATTCCTATGCACACTGTACATATCTTATTTTGAAGTAAAAAAACAAAATGGGAACAAATACAATATTTAAAATGAAGAACAAGTAAAGTTAAATCAACAAACTTACCAGCATTTCAATGGGAACTATGAGCCTGCTTTTGGCTAATGAGATGGTCAATGTCCGGTTTCATATTTGTCACTGCTAGTTGTAACAAGTGATGCAAGTGTGCATCAGTTAGTCTAGATATGGTTGGAGATTTCAGATGTTTCATTCTGGTAAAAGTCTGTTCACAGACATAACTGCTGCCAAAGATGGTTGCCATTGTGAGTGCATCATTCCTGAGATTAGAATATGTCTCAGACGGGAGAGATGCATAGAAATTAGGAAGGCTGCTTGACTTGAATGCGTCTTTCAGAGAATCACAATTCTGCAGTTTGGTAAATTGTATCCACATGTTCAATGTCAATAAAAATGGGTGGCAGAAAAGCTGTGTGTCCTGTTCATGGAGATGAAGCTCTTTAAATCTAAATTGGAACTCCTTTTGCAACTTTTCCAGTAAATCCACATATGTTTTATTTGGGAATGCAACCAGTGGTTTTTCCGCTAACAGATTTTGAGTTGTGGGGAGATGGCAGAAATTTTCCTCCTTCACTTGTTTGATGAGGAGGCCTGATTTTACTTCAAATGCTTTCACATGTGATTGCATATCACAGATGAGCTTCCCCTTTCCTTGAAGTTGCACACTGAAATTGTTGAGTAGCTCTGTTATATCTATCAGAAAGGCAAGGTGCCATTTCCATTCTGAATCATTGAGCTTTGGTACTTGATTTTTGAAAGCAGAAAAACTGTAATCTGTGGAAGTAAGTCAGAAATGTTTCAATCTCCCTTGACTCAGCCAATGGACTTCTGTGTGGTCCTGAACATCTTCACAGGCAACATTTAGCTCAGACAGAAATTCCTGAAATTGTCTGTGGTTTAGTGCATTAGCTCTAATGAAGTTAACACAACACACCACAATTTTCATAACAGAGTCCCACTTCAGTAATTTACTACACAACACTTGTTGGTGGATGAGGCAGTGTATGGCTATTGGATGAAAATGGTTATGTTTGTCCATCTCTTGGTTAATGTGAGCAATAACTCCTTTCTTAGACCTCACCATGCTAGGAGCACCATCAGTTGTCACACTGGCTAGTTTCGCCCAGTCCAGCTCCAAACTACTTATAGTTTGGCAAACCTGTTCATAGATACCCTCTCCTGTAGTTGTTCCTTTGATGCTTTGCAGTGCAGCAAGGTCTTCTGTGACTTCAAAATAGTCATTTGTCCCATAAATAAAAATTAGAAGTTATGCAGAATCATGAACATCATTACTTACATTGAGTGCCAAGGAAAAATAGGGAATATTTTTTGTGGAGTTTTGCGAATGCTGATGCAAATTGTCTCCCATTTCTTCAATATTTCATATAATTGAGGGTCCTAAAAGACTCACTGTACTAAATAAATTGGCCTTCTCTGGACATATCTCTTTGGCAACAGAAAGAAGGCATTCTTTAACAAATTCTCCCTCCACAAATGGTCTGCCAGTGCATGCTATTAGCTTGGCAACTTGAAAATTTGCTCACACTGATGAAGTATTTAGCTGCTTCTGCTTCACAAAAGTATTTTGCTGAGTTTCCAATGTATATTTCAGTTTTAATATTTTATCTTTTCTCACTTCTTTGACCAAACAATCATATTTATCTTTATGTTGAGTTTGATAGTGTCAACGCAAATTGTATTCTTTGAACACAGACACTATATTCTGGCATATCAAACACATAGCTCTTTCCTTGTACTGCATGAAAAAGTAATCAAAAGTAATCACTGTTCTTTGAATATCCTACACTCTGAGTCAATTTTTCTCTTTCTTGATATCATTGTTTCCTAGGAATTCCAAATTGCTATTAGTAAAATACCAATATATATTTTCAGCGCTCCAAAAACAAAATACCAGCAATAACTTTGCCCACACAGAGACATATAGACTGCACTGCCCATCAATTTAGTCTGATCAGTGCCCATCAATGCAGCCTTGCCAGTCCACATCATTTCAGCCTCGCCAGTGCCCATATGGTGGAATTCCGCTTTTACCTCAGACTCACACTGGTGTGGTTCAGGAATAGGCACCATTACAGAGCCAGTTCCTCCACCACCTTTCCAGTTCACACTACCCAGTGTGAACCACACTGCGATCTGTGAACTCGCATCAGAATCTGATCGCAGGGGTGAGAAGACTCAAGCGATTAGATTCCACTGCAGGGAAAAAAAAAGGCACGTATTCCTTTTTTCTTCCTAATCTAATGTGAATTCATCCATACAAGCATATGGCTGAACTCACACTGCTCAGAGATTGCAACAGTGTGAACCAGGGCTAACACAGCATATAACATACAACATCATACACAACTGAATAGCAATCAGAATATAAATGCACTTACTGTCAATTAAATTGGGTTTCCTACTCCTCAGCTGTCTGTAGAGATGGATTAAGTTCCCATGGGGCCCTGGGAAGATTACCAGTTTGAGGTCCCCATGTGATAACACTGAGCACTGACTATCTGCATTACCTCTGAGCTCTGACAATTTGCATTAGCACTGAGTGCTGACTATTTGCATTATCACTGTGATGCAATCTCCCTAGAAACCACCCCCAACCAACTAACCAACTTTTAAAAAAGCCTCTCCTAACTTCAAAAAAAAGGCTCTTCTAACTTCAAAAAAAGGTGTCCCCATCTGCAAAAAAAAAAAAAAGAACCCCCTAACTTCAGAAAAAAGGCTCCCTTTAACCACAAAAAAAGGCCCCAATAACTTAAAAAAAAAAAAAATAGACCCCCTAACTTCAAAAAGAAATAAATCCTAACTTGTTCTTACCTTGGTCCTTAGGTGGCAGCAGACTCTGCACAGGCAACCTGGTGACTCCTCCAATTACACCAGAGACTGAGTTGAGGAGTTGAGAGACAGAGAGAAGGAGGGGCAGGGAGAGACAGAGAGAAGGAGCAGAGTCGAGAGCAGGAGAGGAATTGGAGAGTGTGGGGCACATTCCACACATGCGCACTGCGGCCTGGGACCAGTCGGCTGCTAAGCAGGACAGGCAGGGCAGAAAAACACCTGGCGGGCTGGGACCAGTCGGCTGCTAAGCAGGATAGGCAGGGCAGAAAAACACCCAATCGGCCAGATAAATGTCCTCGACGGGCTGCACGTGGCCCACAGGCCATAGCTTGAGGACCCCTGTCATAGTCAAGGACATAAAAATTAAAGGGATCAGATTTTTAAGGGGAAAAATTGACACATGCAGGATGTAATGAAAAGGAAATGTGGGAAAGAAAGTTAAAATGATATAACACCCAAATGGAGAAATTTAAAGGAATTAAAAATGGAAAGGGGCGTGCTTTCAGCCCCACATTCCAAAATTGCACTTCATTGGCCTAATCTGAGGAATTGGGCAGGCACAGAGCAGGGGCTTTTTTATCAGATGTGACTGTCTGTGAATCCTGTGAAAAGTGGGTGAATCTTCATGTCTGGGTTTTAGTGAAGAAAATTTCCATTGCTCCCCCCAAAAATGTGTCAGACTCCAAGAAGAAATATTGGTTTTGTGCAGAAGATTTTAGCTAACTCCTTTTCCCATTCTTTGTAAAAGAGAAATCTGAATATAAAAATTAAGAGAAGAGTGGGAGATGTGGCTGCTCCCTGCCACCTTGCAGTAGTTGTTTTATGTGTCTAAAATGATCACATCTTGCTCCAAGTTCTTATCAGCCTTCAGTATAATTCTCCCCTAAATTACTGTGATTTATGCTTAAATCCTTAAGCTATTCATCAGAATAGATCTAAAGATTAGGCCCACCTTCATACCTATGGGTCTAAGGTAAAAACAAAAACAAAAACAAACAAAAAAACTCATGGTTTCGGAATTACATTTAAAACTGTTACCCCAATGCTATAACGGTCCAGTGGTAGAAGAAAAGTTTATGATTGATAAAGAAGGTTAGCTCCCGCTGCTGTCTGCCATTAGTAAACAATTTCCTGGTTGAATTGTGCTCAGATAATCATGGCTTTATTATACGTGCTCCATCCACCCTGGGGAAGATAAAACACATTGCTGGGACACCACACTATCAACAAGCTCATGGGTTCACAAATTAACTCATTTTCTTTCACAGAACGTGATGTTATTAGTTAGAAAGCAGGGGTGCATTTTGTTTTCAAATAAAAAAAAAAATAAAAGTAATCAAGTCCTCCAAATTTTTTTTCTCAAAATCTGTATGTACATAATAATATTCCCAATTTACATTATGTAAAGAAATTAATTTCTACAAAACCTTTTTAAAACTCAAGGAAAAAATCATTCATAATTTCTGTGGACACAGAAAATGTTAAA
Organism: Loris lydekkerianus; assembly: GCA_963574355.1. Classification (NCBI taxonomy): domain Eukaryota; kingdom Metazoa; phylum Chordata; class Mammalia; order Primates; family Lorisidae; genus Loris; species Loris lydekkerianus. The sequence goes on along the minus strand of CAUYPK010037366.1, from coordinate 16,200 downwards.
CAAGTCCCGTGTTTTCCTTGCTGCTTGGAAGGGTTAAGAGAAGTCCACACATGGTGCGTGGATGAGACATCTTGCCGATACTGCCAATGTGGTGATAATTCCCAGGGGTCAAATAGATTTATGTGAAATTTTTCTACACAGATATAATGAAGAGTAAGTAACTGAATAAAGTTATATAGGAAACATTACAAAAATATTAACCTGGTGATGTGTCTATGAATCAGAAATAATTGATTGTGATTTGTAAATAATGGCTTTTCAGAACTGATTTATGCAAATTCTTAAACTTAGAGTCATGGTTATAATCTTTATTGCTATAAGTATTCACTTTGATAGTTAAAATTGATAGGCACTACTTCAGGAACAATGTTTATATGAGCCTTTTTAAATATTTAATTAGTGTCTTTTGTTTTAATGGCATCGCAATTAATAATGCAATAAGAAATGTGTTGGGAAATAGCATAACTAGAAGTAGGAAATAATAAACTTAAGTTATTAAATCTGGCTTATTTCTACATTCATTAATTTGCTTCATAAAAACCTATATAACAATTTTTGAAATATGTAAAGAAATTTGGAAGCAGCTCACTCTGACAGAAAAAGAACACTTTTGTAGTGCTGTCATGAAAATTATTTTACACATCAAATACATACGTCAGTAGTGAGTCAAAATAGGGGCTTAGTTTGGCAAGACTGTTTATTGCCAAGGAAATTCACTCCATTAAAAAAGTTAATCTTCAGGCAGTGCCTGTGGCTCAGTGAGTAAGGCGCTGGCCCAATATACCAAAGGTGGTGGGTTCAAACCCGGCCCCGGCCAAACTGCAACAAAAAAATATCTAGGCATTGTGTCAGGCACCTGTAGTCCCAGCTACTCCAGAGGCTGAGGCAAGAGAATCACCTAAGCCCAAGAGTTGGAGGTTGCTATGAGCTATGATGCCACAGCACTCTACGGAGGGCGACATAATGAGACTCTGTCTCTTAAAAAAAAAGAAAAAATTAATCTGTCAGAGTTTTTCATAAAAGTGATAACAGTGGCAAAATTTCATTCCATTCTTTATTATTTATTTATACTTTTAAAAAACGGAAAGGAAATATTTCTTTCCCTATTATCATGCAGGCTTAGTAAAGTTGATTTAATGTGTGCATTCCCCCGAATCAAATGCTATCTCTCAGGGTAGAGGATGAAAGGTCAGTTAGTACTGAGCAATAGTAGAGCAATGCACACCACAAATTGCAAGGGGATAGCCAGAGAAAGCAGGGTTTTTATCTGAGCAGGCCAGCAGCTCTGGGCTTTGATTTTGCTTCTCTTTGGGAACCAGAAGATGTGTGGAGCGGGGGACTTGGCAAGACCATAATGCAACTCAGATGGAAAATGAACCGTGCCCAGGATATATGGGCCCTGGTCCTGCAGACAGGTCTAACATTTAGGCTTTGAAATAATTGGTAAACATGAAAGACCTACAGAGACCTAGAAAGAAAAATCCTGAGAGTAAAACTGTTCCCAGAAGTTGCAGGCTTAGTAACCTGAGATGTGGACTGGAGAGAAGGTCATTTACAACTGAGTCATTTAGTTGCTAAAAAGATTTTGGGAAGCCAAATACTCCTTACTTCAATTTTTTTGACAGCCTTATTGGGATATAATTTATAGCACCTGAGTGCACAATTCAGTGGTTCTTAATATAATCACAAAAGTGTAGAACTGTCAATGCAATCCACTTTGGAAGATTTTCACCACCCCAAACAGACTACCCAGGAGTGGCTCCCACCCCCTACCTGTGCCTGGGGCCACCACTGAACCACTCTCAGTCTCCACAGGTTTGCAAGGCCTGGACATTTTGTGGCAATGAAATGAAACAGTGTGTGCTTTTGTCTGTATGTGTGTGTGTCCAGCTTCTTTCACTGAGAATAATACACAGAAAATTCACGTGTATTGTAGCCTGTATCAATATTACATTTATGATTATTACTGGATATTATATTTTATGGATTTGCCACATTTTGTTCATTTATCAGTTAGTTGGGCGTTTGGATGTTTTCACTTTTTGGTTGATATGTACAATGCTTCTGTGAACATTCAAATCTAAGATTTTGTGTTACTATATGTTTTCATTGCTCTTAGGTATATACCCAGAAGTTAAGGGTCCTGGTCATATGTTACACCTTGTTTAACATTTTGAGAAAATTCCAAACTGTTTTTCAAAATTGCTGTATCATCTGGATTCCTACCGGCAATATGAGGGTTCCAATTTCTCTGTTGGGTGTCCCAAAGATCACCCAGAAAGTCTCCACAGACAGGTAAAGTGGGAAATCATAGCTAAATGTTCCTTTATTTATAAAAAATTAATTACGAACTTGTGGAATGGTAGCTAATTGCAGTTTTGATTTGCTTTTTCTAATGACTAATGATGTGTTGGCATCTTTCCACGTACTCGTTGGTGATTTTGTATATCTTTTCTGAAAAAAAATCTCTATTTAAATCACGGCCCATCTTTCATGATCTTATTTTTCTTTTCATTATTGAGGCTTAATGTAGTTCTTTATATGTTCTGGAAACAAGTCCTTTAGTAAATACACGGTTGGCAAATATTTTGAATTTTGAAGAATTCCAGCTTTTCTACTTCCCTTCCTCGTCACTTTGCTTTAGGTTCTGTATCTAAGAATGTTTTGTCTGAAGATTTAATTGTATATTTCATTCTAAGAACTTTTTTGGTTTAGCTTTCAAATTTAGATACCTGTGATAAACTTTTAGTTACTGTCTATGTATAGTGTAACTATACAGTCTGTGTATAGTGTAACGTAGTGTAACTATGTATAGTTACAGTCTATGAATAGAGGAAGGTATCCAAGTTAATTCTCTTACAAACAACTGTTTAATTGTCCCAGTACCATTATTGAAAGATTACTGTTTCCCATTTAATATTCTTAGCACCCTTGCTGAAAAATGATTGTCCATAGACTTATGAGCTCATTGCTGGCCTCCAGATTATGTTTACTGATCTACATGGCAACCCTGATACCAGATCCACACTCTCCTGATTGCTGTAAATATGTATTAATAATACATTTTGAAATCAGGCAGTGTTAGGATTCAAACTTTATTTTCAAGACTTTTTTTTCCTATTCAGTGTCCCTTGCATTTTCATACAAAGGTTAGAATTAACCTGTCAATTTTCTAAAAAATTTAAAAGACAAATGGGGTTTAGGTAGGGCTTGCTTGGGTCTGAGGAGCCATTTCATTAGTACTGCCATCTCAACAGTATTCCATTGTTCATTTCTCCTTAAACATGGGGCATCCTTATTTTACGTCTTTATCTGGTTCCTTCAGTTCTTCGACCATATTTATAACAGCTGATTTTAGGTCTTTGTTAGCTAAGTCCAACATCTGGGCCCTCTCAAAGGCAGTTCTGCTCCCCAACTTTTTTTTTATGTGAGTCATATATTCCTTTAATTTTTTTTCATAAACTACAATTTTAAAAAACTGGACAGAAGGCAGCACCTGGGGCTCAGTGAGTAGGGTGCCGGCCCCATATACTGAGGGTGGTGGGTTCAAACCTGGCCCAGGCCACACTGCAACAACAAAAAAAATAGCCGGGAGTTGAGGCAGGTGCCTGTAGTCTCAGCTACTGGGAGGCTGAGGCAAGAGAATCGCCTAAGCCCAGGAGTTGGAGGTTGCTGTGAGCTGTGTGATACCATGGCACTCTACTTTGGGTGATAAAGTGGGACTCAGTCTCTACAAAAAAAAAGAAAGAAACTGGACATATTAGCTTATATGTCATAGCAACTTTGGTTATTAATTTCTATCCCCCCACCGCTAGTTAATTGTTGTTGTTTGCTTCTTCATTTGTTTAGTGTCTTTGGCAAGATCATTTCAGTGATGCCTGCGTCCTCATGGTGCTCAGCCCTGGACACTGTTGCTCAGATGGTGCAGCGTTGGGTAGTTTTACTGTAGAAGACAGCAGTCCATACTTTGTTCACACTTTTCCTTAATTGGTATCAAACCTCACTGTTAGCTTCCACTAATTGTAGGATGATGACCTACAGCAATGCCCAGAAAATAATCATCCCACAGGGCAATGCAATTAAATTCAGGTATTTTTGCTACAGCCGTCTTTGAACCCAGTCTCAGAGGATTGTTCCAACCACAGGAGGGATCTTCGCAGGTGTCTCTTTCTCTGATCTGTCAGCTAAAATTGTAGCTTATGTTTAATTAGTTAAATTTAACTAACAGTTAAGAACTTAACAGTTTAATTGTTTGCAGCCCCAAGCTTCATATTTTTTATGGCAGTGCTTTTAGGCCTTGAACCTTTCCATGCTCTGCTCCAAGTAAAGCCAGTTCCCCCGAGAAGACCAGGGAATCCTGCAAAGGCCTGCCACTCGCACTAGAAAACCTCTGAACCAGTGCCCCAGAGCTGGAGCCAGAAATGCTGTCAGCAAACTTGTCTCCTACTTTGCTAGCCAGGTCTGGGCAGGGAAAATTGCCTTAAGTCTTCTTGACTTGACTCTCCCCACATGGAACCTCCACTGTACAACAAGCTGGAGCCAGAGCTAGTGGAGCTCAGTATTCTTAACCTACTATGCTGCCACTCTGAGAGAGAGGACTGATCTCTCAGGAATCCCAACCTTATCAGTCACTCTTACTTACGGAGATTCTAGAACACAGCCAGGTGGGATACAGACACTGCTGACCTGCTTTCCTGTGTGACTTTAAGCTGGGGATTGGAGCCGGGTGAGGTGGAGCCCTGTGCTCTTGGCTACACATATCGAGTGTGCAGCTTCTTGTCAACCAAGCTAGGGGTGATGGGAGGTGGGGTTAAGAGGCCACCGCCCCTTGCTCTTGTCATAGATGCTTAGTAAATGTTCTGGAAGAATTTTGTCTTCATTATCTATGAGCCCTGTTGATAATTCCCAGAGATTTTAAATAGTTCTTAAACCAGTATTTTCCAGGGCTCTTGAGAGAAACAAAACCATTGTGTGTGTGTGTGTGTGTGTGTGTGTGTGTGTGTGTGTGTCTATGTCTAGATCTAGATCATCTTTCTATACACAAAACAAGAGAGGGAGGTATCTTAGGGAATTGGGTCATGTGGTCATGGAGGCTAGAAAGCCCTAAACCTGCAAGATGGCCTGGTAAGCTGGAAATAGAAAAGAATTATAGTTCAAGTCTAAAGGCCATCTTCTGATAGAATTTTCTACTCCCCTGGAGGGGTCTGTTGTATTAATATTGTAATTACTATTAAGATCTTCAAATGATTTGATGAGGCCCACCCACATTACAGAAGGTAATCTTCCTTCCTCAGCCTACTGATTTAAAGGTTAATTGCATCTAAAATATATATTCACTGGAACATCTAGAATATTGTTTGGCCAAATATCTGGGTACTCTGGCCTAGCTAAGTAGACATGTAAAACCAATTGATGTATGAATGTATGCTAAAATAAATATATATCTGTGTGTATGTGTGTATATATATATATATATATATTTTTTTTTTTTTTTTTCCACCAGATAGTCTCTTCACTCATGTATTTGGCACTTTGCAGAGATGGCTGGAGCACCTGAGGGCTGGCTGTTTTGCTACACCCTAGCTGTGTGGTTACTTTGAACTTCATCACAGCATGACTATGTTGGTATAGTTGGGATCCCTGCACAACATCTACCTGTAGTGGATTTCCAGGAGAAAGAAAGCAGAAGTGGCCTGTTATCTTGGACTAAGCCCAGAGCAGACCAGTGTAATTTCTGCCATATTCTATTGCACAAGAAACCAGCTTGGATTCAAGGCCCGGAAGACTCTACTCTCCACCAGCACATGTTTGTTATTTATGCAGAACCAGAAGCTTTCATTTGAAATGACCCCTGATGATTTGCATTTCACATAGTTCAATCATAAGATAGCCTTGGTCCTTTAGCCAAGCAAGCCACAGTGGACTGAGGCAGCGAGTAGTGAGTCACCAGGTGGGTGACTGCCACTTGCAACATTTGTTGGCATTTCAGGACAGCACAATAGGGGTAGAAACCAAACATAAAAGAGACTTTAGAGGAATCATGTCATACAACTTCTACTGAGACATTTTCTGACACTGCATTGTAAGGAATAGCAGGTCCTTTATTCCTAATACACAGCAAGGCATATTATATTCGTCATTTAAAATGTCAGGTGACAAATGTCTTTGTGCATGTAGATACCTGAGTGCTATATTTACATTTGAAAAGGGCCATGTGAACAACAACAAGGCCTTAGACACCTTATAATTGCATATTCAAGTTTTATAATTACTAAACATTTTCGCTTGCTGAAAATAAACTTGCCGTGCTACCATGTAGCAGACCACAGTGGATTGACTCTCCCTCCTACATACAGCGCCTCCTGTTACTTATTTCTCTCAACAGATCTTTTTACATTATTGAAAGAATAAATTAGCTAGCTAGGTACATTAGTAAAATCCCTGGGAGAAATATTTTCTACAGTGGAATATAATTTTTAACAATCTATTTAAGTAAGAAAAGTGTAGACATTAAGTAAATGTTAATATGAGTGCTTCCACAGATGTGCTTGAAGCTCAAATTAAATGAAAATTAAGAATCATTTTGCCATTTTATATTTCCCAACCACCCATGTATCTATCATTATATAAGTCTCAATCACTTACAATAAGGTAGTTTCAAAAGAAAAGGGACCCTAATGCATAATTGTTGGAGATAAGCAGACCTGTGTTTCAGTCGAGCTTTGGTACTTGTTAGTTATGGAAACTTGGTGTAATCATCTGTGTCAGCTTCTTCCATATGTAATGGGAATGACATAATATATCACGGGTGTGGACATTGTATTTCATTCATGTGTGACATATTACTGATGCGCAATACCAATATTTGGGACAGAAAATTTTCTATTTTTTCAATTTTCTAAGTACAAATGTCTCGAAATGCTTCATGACACTGTGATTATTTCCCAAATTAGGTAATGTTTCTTGAAATGACAAATAAATAATGTGCTAAATATTTTTCACTGAATTTTTAAAACCTCTGTAAGTTGACTTACGCAAGGGACTGTAACAAACTGGTCACCATATGGAGGTGGTCAAACAGGAAGGAGGCCTGCCATGCTGATACCTACATGTGGTGCACGCTGAGTTTATGGAAATTGTAAACTTAAGGAGGTGGTCCCCTGTGGAGGCTCTACTGTACTTCAGATCAAAAGCAAAAATGAGATAAAGTCAAAAACCATTTTTGATTCCTTTTTGTCCTAAATTTTATCTTATATGAGGTTATCTATTTCAAGAGCAGGTTTGGAGGGAAGAAAAGACTGAGACGTGTGGGGGCACGAGGCAACGTCCGTTTCTTAGCATGGTGTATGCTGCCACAAGAAATCTGCAGGAATGTTTAGGAGTTATGCCTTAATCTGGCCCAAGTATGTGCAAAATGCCAAAGCAATTGTTAGTTTAAGCGAAAGTTGTGGGGGAAAAAATCTGCTAAATCTGAAGTGAAATCACTGTAATCAGTTGAAGTGAAAAAAATCACTTTGGATAAATATATGTTAACTAATTGCCGCTAGATTTTTGTCATGGACTTCATATCATGGTTAACTTTCAAGCATTGAGACCCATTGAGTTTATAACCCACAACTGAGAATTCCCCTATGTTTATATAAAATAATTTTGAACTAGAATTAAAACACTATTTAATAATTACTTCCATTTCTGTAATGGAATAAAGGAGGTAGGCAGGTAAAGATTGATGTTTTATACTGAGGATTCTTAAATAAAAAAAAAACAGGTTGGCTTTTATAAGCTACAATACTTAAGATCATATAGTGCTTAACTTTTTGCAAAGCATGTTCACATTTTCTTCCTCAATGCTTAAAGTAATCTTTTGAGGAAAGCATTGTACAACCACTTTATAAGGGAAGAAATTGACTTTCTAAGATATTATATTATTTTTTCTGTCCAAAGTCAATTAGCTAATAAGCAGAAGGCCAATCCATTATTTTCGTTCAATTTTCTATTGCACCTAAGTGAACCTTTCACTTTATTGAAAGTAGGACTTCTGACTGGAGATACTGTCTTCTGAAAACTCCAGGAAAATGATAATAAGGAAACAAAACAGGAATTTAATCTATGGTAGCAAAGATAATTAGAAATCAGCTACTTGGAGGAGAGAGATGTCAAGACATTTATGGAGGACAAAATTATATGAAAATATGGAATTAATGGGCTGTCATGGTGACTACGCTGCAGAATCTACTGTAAGGAGACTGGCAATGGTGATGTCTTTTATATTCATGGTGGGACCCCAGGACATGTCAAGGCTCTAAGGCTTCATCCAGCGTTACAGGAAATAGCTGACAAATGGCTTCAGACAGGGCGACTAAGTAGAGGTCCCCTACAAACATGATCTTTGCCCATTATGCTCATCCAAAACAGTGAATGTAGAAAGCAAATGTATGCCCTAGATCAAAATTTATTTTTTACTTTATTTTTTTATTGAGCCATAATAATAATAATAATAATAATAATGCAAAAAAGGTAACATTCACATTGTCAAGTAAGAGTTTGTCTATCATAGAATGCTTTGACTCTGAGGTTCAGTATGGAGTCATCAGTTAACTTCTTCTTATTTTTTTTCCAAAGTCTCAAAAAAATAGACAACTAATATTTATAAATAAAAGATAATTTCAAAAACGGATCATGCCAAATCTTATAGACAATGGAAAAAGAAGAAATACTTCAAAATCATTCTACTTCGTCTGATATACTTGATATTAAAATTGGAAAAAACATATCATTATAAAGGGAAATTACAAACATATTTCACTTATATATGGTGATACAATATCCTAAACGACATATTAACAAGTTGAATTCTACCTAGATCAAAATTTAAATTTTCTCAGTCTTGAAAGTGTGAAAGCAAATTCACAGTAGCCTAAAGACGGACAGACAAGAATGATAAAGAAAAAAGTTGGGGGCAAACACCTGTATAGGCTGGAGTGGAAAATTAAGAGACATTTTCTAATGTTAACTGACCAATAAAAAGAGGGTTAAGCAATATGTTAAGTTAAAAGGTAAACTATGGAACAAACAAATGATATCGCTGGCCAAGATTAGAAGTAAGAGAGAAAGCAGGAGGATAGAAATAAGGAAAAGTTCATGTTTCAAAACAGAAGCAATGGATGCTGTGAAGGGTTGTTAGGCTGAATCCCTGGTGCATACATGTGTTACTGAAAGTCGTTAAAATAGCAACCGAGAGAATTCAAAAGGAGGATGAAGAAAGTGTAACCACTGTGAGTGAAAAGGGAAGCTGGGTCAGGAAGCAGGAGACTGTTGTCTTTTACAGAGATGTGTATTTCCCTAAAGGATATCCCATAATGTTCTGTTTATTTTGACAAAAATAAAGACACTAGCTTCTTAAAAGAGCAAAGTATATTGTCATATGTACATTTTCTCCATTGTTTTTTGTCTTCTGATAATATCTATTGTTCTCTATTGTTGAAAGGTAAATATTTCATTATGAGACAACACAGTTTAAATATTTTAAGGAGTTTTAACCTATTGGAGTCGACACACAAAACCAGCTTTTTAGGCAGATTTTCTTTGTTCAGAGGTCTCCACAAATTCAAGTAACCTTTGACCTCCCTGCATTGCATAATGACCTTCACATTGTCTTTCTTATATTCTTTTACTGGAAAATGCAGAAGAAGCCAAGGTAATTAAAATAAACAGAAACAGAGAAACAAACAAAAGTAGCAGCTGAGACCAAGGTGCCCTTAGGGTTTGGAAGGATCCTTAAGCCAAGAGTAGACGTACCTAATGTCAATATGCAGACCTCAACGACCAGCGGGTTTGGGTGCAAAATATGAAGAATCAGAAAAACAGCCCAAGCCAATGAGTTCAGAGGTATCATTTGTTTTAGAACTTGCCATTTAATTCCTCAATTTTTTTCTTTTTATTAGAGTTGAATAGTTACTATGGAACAAAAGGAACAAGCCTGACATACAAATTCATTCAGCCAACATTCATTCACTATCTGCTCTGTGCCAAGCGCTCTGCTAGACACTCAGAATATCACAATGAAGGAAACATCCTGCCTTTGTAATGACTAAGAACCAAGACTGTTCCCAGGTTATTTAAATTTAAAGTCAAATTGTTGTGTCTTTCCTGGATTCATCATGAATATTCATTCACAGTAAGCTATGCAGATACAATATAGAACAGAAAATTAACATTGTTTAAAAAGGAACAAACCACATTGAGGAAAGTGCAGTGTAACAGGAGAACGGAACCCTCAGAAGATTAGAAATGGAACCAGTACCCAGTGTTAACAAAGAGTCAGAACAGCTGCTACCTGTTAATGAGTTTAAGAAAGACTTAAGACAAGGAAATGCCAAATGCTCTACCAACGCAGTAAATGGCTCAATCTCCTAGTTATTAACAAAGTCATAGTAAAGTAGCCACTATTTGGCAAAATTTATGAATGTAAGCATTTCAATTTATTTCATAAATTCAGCTCTGTTACACAGTGCCACGCGTTAGTTTAAGCATGTTACCATTATTACTACATAGCTTCTCGTAACACTCTTAAGGATGGGGACTTTCACATCCCTACCTTACAGATAAGACAGTTTAGAGCTTGCTGAAAACATATGTCTTGCAAATGGTGGAGCTGAGATATGATCCCAGGTAATTCAGCTCTCCCGTGCTTTTAACCACCACGCTATGCTAAGAGGAAAAGTGGACGCCGACACCTTGCTAGGAGTATAAAGTGCTGCAAATTTAAAAAAAGGAATATGCCAGTAAATATTAAAATTTTAAATTTACATATCTTTTTGTTCAGAAATATTACTATTTTGGGAAATTTATCTCTACAGGAGTAATGAACCAAATATTGGAGGGTATGCAATATTGAGTACAGGGGCAAAAATGAAAAATAAAACAAACAAACAAATAGACCACACACACGTATATACACGTCACCTGAGAAACAAGCAGAATGATTAAGAATGGGTAAATTTTGGCTACATTATCATTTATCCATTCTACAGAAACATGTGTCTATTAAAATTGTTTGTTATAAATGTATGATCCAAGGGATCATTAATAATATATGATTCAGGACAGGAAAAAAAGCAAAGGACATGCTGCAAGTAATATGCAACATAATATCATTTTTACATAAAGCATGGCACTATTTGTACATATTTGTTTGCACTTGTGCTATTCATGATCATTGGTAGATAGTGTGTGACAAGACATGATGCTCTATAACGTCGAATTGAAGCTGAAAAGAAGAAGATACTGATCAAATAACAACATCAGCTAAAGTGCATCAAGCTCTTAACATGTATCAGAAACCACTATAAGATACCAAAAAGAATAATAAACATAAGGGCAATAATCAGTGAATCATAGACAAAAAATAAAAACTACAGAGTAATTAACAAAGATAAAAGTAGCTCTGCTAGGAATGGTAATAAACCAAAATAATCTGAGCCAAGACTAATCATAAAAAGACAAATTAAAAATAAGTATAATATAAAGTCAATTAGAAAAAATGAATCTGAACACAATAGAAATTAATACAATTATAAAAATATCTCATAATAATTGATGTATCAATAAATACTAATGAGTTGAAAAGTTTACATAATAAAGCAAGAATTTTATAAATGCAATGTTGGAGAGACAAACAGCCAAAAAAATAACAATAGAACTTTCCTCAAATAACCCAGGTCCAGATACTTTTTTACACATTTGTTCTATCCACCATTTAAGAGGCAAGTCATAGCTACATGTTTCCATCTCTTATAAGTTCCAGAAAAAAATCAGAGAAAGTTACCCAGTGAATTTTGGAAAGACAACATAAATTTAATTCTAAAATCAGATGACACAATACAACTAGCTATATTTACAAACATTAATAAAATCTCATGTAATACAATCTACATTAAACCAAACCATAATTTTCCTATTGATGTGCATGTGATGAAATGGCAATTCAAAATGGTTTATCATCAGAAAATTTATTTATATAGCTGGCATTATTAAGGCCTAAAGAAAAAAGTTACATAGTTATCTCAACAGGCTTAAAACCATCATTTGATAATATTCAATAGCTACTGTAATGAGAAAACAGTGTTGTCAGGTGCATTGAAAATTCAGGGAAATCACTCAATCTGATAAAAGCTATCTGTAAACAAACATACAAAAATACTTCAGAGAAAATATTACATCTACTATATCATATCTTATGTTTTTCATCAAGATCAGAAGTGATACTCATGAATCTAATAACACAGGGATTTCTAGACTCGACGCTGGAGTCTGGACTACATAGTAAGCCCATGGAGAATTGGTAAGTGAGGAGAGATATGTGTGTATTGGAAGGGGAGGAGGAATGATTATGTAACCAAATAGTCACACTGAATTCAGTGATAACAGTGGAACATGTCAGCACTGCTCACGGCTTCCACTGTCCTGGGCACACTATCTCATCTCTGACTGTGATGGCACTCTCTCTCCTTCCTACATTTCTACCACAAACACCCCTAATGCTCCTGGATGCTCCAGACCCTCCTTCCCTCAACCCAAGTACCTTCCAAATTCCACATCTGAGTCAATGACACCATTGCTCTCTTTCCACATAAATGAAGATGGACATCTAGAACTTAGTGACAGTGCATTCGTTTCTCACAGGTCCACATCCAATCAAATGCTCAGTTTATATCCCCAAACTTTCCCTTCTTGCTCCCACTGTCACGACATTACATCAACTAAGATAATTATACAATAGGATATTTATGTCACCATGGCAACAGCCACTTAATTACTAGAGATTGAAGAGAAATAACAAAGTACACAAAATAAGTAGTAAATGTTGTCACAGTTAAAATATGAATTAGACTGAACAGAGAAAAAGCTGCTTCAGAATCAACTCTTCCACTCCAGGTGATAACTGAGGAACTCTGAATTTACTAGAGGTTTTGTCAGAACAGTACACACCATATTAAAGCTGCACACAAAACTATTTTGCAGTTCAAATTGCATTAATGCAAATTTGCAGTACTTTATTAAAAGGAAGATGGGGCATTTTTAATTAAACTATATATGAGTAATGTTCTTAGTATCGAATGGTGGGATGGAGGATTTTTTTTGGGGGGATGGAGGATTATTTTAAAGAACATAACAAAATAATGGCTTAGCCAGTTAAAATTAATTTATTATGAAATGAGTGAATAATATTGAATAATATAAATGAATGAATTTATTATACTATTATGAAGTAGTAACGAAAACCACAAATGATTATACTTCTAGGTCAAAATCAAAAGAATCCTTAACCCACTGCCCAGGATAGATCTTAATTGGGCTTTTCTTCAATAATGGTGATTCTGTGGCATAATAAATGTTTATATGGGACTTATCCTCCCTTTGGGCTGTATCATCTTTTCCTGCTCCCTATTATAATGAAATTTAATAAGCTAAAGTAACTACTCTTTGGAAAAATATGTTTTGGGGCAACTTTTTACTCTCATAAATAAATAAATAAAGATATGTATATACGTGTGTGTGTGTGTGTGTGTGTGTGCATATATATACGCACATACAATGTAGAAAACCGTGATAAACAATATAGAGAAAAATAAAACGTGGGTGCAGATATGAAGTGTTGGGCTGGTTATGGGGGAAGATATTGCAACTTTAAATAAAATGTCACTCCATGCCTGTTAGAGTGTTTACTATCAAAAAAAAGAAAAGATGAGTGTTGGCAAGGATCAAGAGGAAAGGCAGCACCTGTGGGCTGTTGGTGGGAATGTAAAATATGCAGCCACTATGAAAACCAGTATGAAGGTTTCTCAAAAAATTAAAAATAGAACTGTCATAGGACCTAGTCATTCTAGTGCTGGGAATATTTCCAAAGGAACTGAAACCAGGATTTCAGAGCAATATTCTCTTTAATGCTCATCACAGCATTATTCACAAGAGCCAAAATACAGAAACAGCAAAATATCCACCAACAAACAAATGGATAAAGAGAATGTGGTGTCTGTACATACACATTCATGCACACGTGCAGTGGAGTCTTAGCCTTAAAAATAGGAGGGAATCTTGTCGATTGCAACAACACCGATAAACCTAGAGGTCATGGTGCTAAGTGAAACAGCCAGACATACAGCAAACACTCCATCACACCACACAGATGAGGAATTTAGAGCAGTCAGACTCACAGAATCAGGAGCACAACCATGGTTGTTGGGGCTGGCAGGAGGGGGAGATGAGGAGTTATTGACAAAAGGAGGTAAAGTTAGACAAGATGAGCAGGCCCCAGAGACCCACCATGTAGCTCTGGGCCTGCAGTTAACGATGCTGTATTGTATACGTAAAAAGATTGCTATGAGGGTAGATCTTATGTCAACTGTTCTTAGCAACCAAATAATAACAAAGAAAGATAAATAAAAAGGGAGGAAGCTTTTGGAGGTGACAGATATGCTTATCACATAGATTGTGATGATGCTTTTTAATGGGTATAAACTTATCTCCAAACTCATCAGTTTGAACAAATTAAATATTTATGGTCGCCATTTGCTTGTCAATCAGACCTCCAAACTATATTAAAAAAAAAAAAAAATCAGTAAATAAGGCAGTCTGGAAAGGTTTCACAAAGAAGATGACATTGGAAATACAACCCTTGACTTATTTTTCATATCCCCATCCCAAATTAAGAAAGAATAAGTCAGGGACAGCCCTGTGCCTCAAGGAGTAAGACATCAGCCCCATATACCAGAGGTGGCAGGTTCAAACCCAGCCCCAGCCAAAAACTTAAAAAAAATAAATAAATAAAAGCATATATTTGAATTGTCAGGCATGAGTTGTTATTCAAAAGAATTGATCCTTGAAAAGGTAATTTTGAGTACAATATATTTAGAATCGCAATTTCTTTGGTATAATTGAAAAAATAAATGAGTTGAAATAGATCAAAACCCTATAACAACTCTTAAATAGAGTCTTTCAATGAATGGTGTTTGGTGTCTTGTTCAGCCTTATTATTAGCTATAGTAAAATAATTTTGAAAACTCCCAAGGTAGAATGAGTTTACAGAGTCCACACAGGCCATTAGCAATGCCCTGAATTATTTCATTTGTCAACATAGAGATCAGACAGGATGTTTGTTAAACTATTAAATAAATTCAGTAGTGGAACATAGAAAAGGCAGCCATCAATTTGTTTGGATTCCCTATGTTCTATAGATGTCAGTATAAAGTAATGAACAGGCAGAGGGTTTGTTACAGACTTATTCATTCTGGTTTACTATTACGTCTCATCATACTGAATTTGAAATCCCAGCTATACCTAGTTTTAAGATTTTTGCAATAACCACTTCCCACTTTGAATATTTCTTATTACCTCTTGAACCCAAATTGAGTAAAATAATCCCAGTTGCTCCTATGTTTATGCATAGCCAGGTCAGAGTGAAGCAGTTATGTAACTATTTTGCTGCTGAGAAGAAAAGGAATAGTTTGCTGATTCAGTGGTTACACAGGGTTCCCTGGTTTCCTATGGAAAACAAAATACTGGGTTTGGGAATAGAAATTTGGTATAAGTGTGGGCTCTGGGGAGTCCTAGCTTCACCACCTATTAATACAACATTGGCCAAATTATTTACATTTTTTGTATCTTTATCCATAAATGGATATAATGATAGTACTTGCTATATTGTCTATAGTGAGGCATATTGGAGTGACTGCATGTAAAGCCTGGTGCAGAGACAGCACCCTTCCCTCCCTGCTGCTTTGCCTGTCCCTCCTCCCCCCTCCTCCCCTCCTCTCCTTCATCCCCCTTCCTGCCCCTCTTCCACCTCCTCTCCTCCCTCCTCCTCCCCCTCCTCTCCCCTCCTGTCCCACCTCTCCCCTCCTGTCCCTCCTCCCCCTCCTCTCTCTCCTCTCCCCGCTGTCCTTCCTCCCCCTTCCTCTCCTCACTCCTCCCCCTCCTGTCCTTCCTCCCCCTCCTGGCCCTTCTCCCTCGCCGGTACCTGCTCCCCCTTCCCCCGCCCCCCTCCTGCCCCTCCTCCCCCGCCCCCCTCCCCCCTCCCCCCTCCGGCCCCTCCTGCTCCTCCTCCCCCTCCCGCCCTCCCCCATCCCTCCACCCCCTCCTCTCCTCACCCCTCCCCCCTCCTATCCCTCCTCCCCCTTCCTCTCCTCACTCCTCCCCCCT
>CAUYPK010037363.1:0-11962 GCA_963574355.1 Loris lydekkerianus | reverse complement strand
TTGGGGATTCATTGAGGGTACAATAAACCAGGTTATACTGATTGCATTTTTTAGGTAAAGTCCCTCTTACAATCGTGTCTTGCACCCAAAAGGTGTGGCACACACCAAAGCCCCACTCCCCTCCCTCCTTCCCTCTCTTTGCTCTTCCTTTCTGATTTCATTTCTTTTTCTTTCTTTCTTTCTTTCTTTCTTTCTTTCTTTCTTTCTTTCTTTCTTTCTTTCTTTCTTTCTTTCTTTCTTTTTTTTAAGCAGGAACTCCCACACAGGCTTTCTTGAAAGGTTATGCCAGTTCTGTGCTATGAGCAAGACTTTAGGGCCCTTGAGACCACTTGTCCTTCCCTGCCCTTCCACTTGGTGTTGCCTATGGTCTCTAGGGAGAGTTTGCAGGCGGTCTCAATGCCTTCCTGCCCTTGAGCAGGGGAGACTGCAGGGGACATCTGTAGGGATCCTCTGGGGACTGTCTCCAGAGCAGGCCCTCCGTGCTGCTGTCCGTTTGGGCATCACCAGAGGCAGCATGATAGTCCATCGAGGCTGCTATCGCAATATATTTGAGACTGGTGGCTTATAAACAACAGAAATTTATTTTCTACAGTCCTGGAGGCTGGGAAGTCTGAGTGCCTGTTTCCTGCTTTACAGATGGCACTTTCTCACGTGGGGGAAGTGGCAAGGGACCTCTCTGGGGCCGCATTTTGGAGGGTACTAATACCATCCATGACAGATCTGTCTTCATGATCTCACCAACTCTCAGAGGCCCCCATCTCCTCATGTCACACTGAGGGTAAGGATTTCATGGATTTGGGGGGCATACAAACATCTAGAACATAGCAATCAGTGAAGCTTCACTGTCGGGGACTCTGAGACCTGGGCACCCCATTTTAATATCCCATGGGCCTCAGTTTTATCATCTACAAAGTGAGGCTGAGAATAGAGCTAGCAGCAGCTTAGATGAAATCATGTTGAGAAGTGCCTAGTAAATAGCAGGTGCCCTTCATCAATTGCTGTAATTGGAGTTCTCTGTTCGGGCCTGGCCCATAGAGTCATGGCTAAAGGTCACAGAAGGCATGGAAGCTTCTGGAATGTTGTGTCCAGAGGCCTGGAAGTGGGGGACAGGACAGAATGATGGCCATGCCTCTAGCAAAGCCTCTGGGGAAATAGGTCTTCTCTCTCTTACCTAAATTTGATGGACAAGTACATGCAGGGTGGAGTAGAATTAGAAGGCCACAGATTAATAAGGAATAACCTGGAGTCTTTGCTAATTTGACAGGAAAAGAAAGAAAACGCCAGTAAATGTAGGGAGGTCCCTTCTAATGAGCATGGCAGGTACTGATGGTTCAGTCATTCAGTCCTGTCTGGTTTGTGGACAGGACTTCCATATCCATGAAGGTGTAACTTGTAGGACCTTGAGACTGTTAATGACAGTAGAGTTTAGGCCTAAGTCTGATGAATGGGTTTGAAAGGAACCCAGCTTGGAAGAGAGGAACAGAGATCCTATTAGAGCCAGGACTCTGTGGGAACAAGGGTACAAATGACTCCCTGACTGGATTTCTGTGGGCATACACACCAGCAAAAGGGCCTGTCCAGAGAAGCAGGTTCTCATTAAGCTGGGGAAACTAAGGCACAGAAACCTTGATTGACACCTAGTCATATAGTAAGGCAGTTTGGACTAGAATAGAAGTTTGTGAACTCACCTTTTCTCCCCCCCCTTTTTTTGGTAAGAAATTTGATTTTTATCTAAAAACACCGAAAAACCACTATTGTAAGTTAGAGAGTGAGATGATCTGATTTACATTTTTTTTGCATTTTTATTCAATATTAAACAACTATGGCTGAATATGATCCTGCATATTGAGAGCACAAACATAGACAAGTCAGATGCTAAAAAGATCACAGTCAAAAGGTGAAATAGAACAAAAAATGATTATACAGCTAGAAAAGTTAAGAAATTCAACCAAAATAACAAAATAGAAAATCTGCTTAGCAAATTTGCAGATTATAACTCAATGACATTCTTACTCATTAGTGGGGGGCAGGGGAAGGAGACTTGACTCTGTTAACAATAAAAAACATTAAAAATGTCATAAATATATTTGAGCCCACACTGCTAAAAATGATTTAATAATAAATGAATGGGAGGGAAGATCCTAATCTCCTATGCAGAAGAATTCCAAGTAATTAGCAGGTGGAAGATAACTCTCCACTTCTTAAGTGTCAGTTACATAGAACGACTTCTTTTCAGAAAGTACAGCATAGAAAGAGAGGTGATGGAAACTTCACAATGGAGAAACTTCACGGTCGAGGTCTGTACCTCTTGGTCAAGGTCCACATCAACACTGACAACTCACAATGTCAGTAAATGATGAAAATGGAACTTAACTTCTGTGATCTTCCTCTTAGAAATCCATAGTCTCAGTCTAATAATGATAAAAACATCATAAAAGTCCAAGCCTAGCAACATTTTTACAAAATACCTGATCAGCACTTCTGAAAACTGTCAAGATCATCAAAAACAGGAAAGTCTAAGAATCTGTCACAGTCAAGAGGAGCCTGGAGGAGAGGTAATGACTACATGTAACGTGTCACCCTGGAACAGAAAAAGTTCATTAGCTAACCCCCCCAAATCTGGACCAAATATGAACCTTCATTAATGATAATATATCAATATTGCTTCATTAACTGTAACATGTCCACATGTAACAGTTATAAGCTGGTTGAAGGGTATATACGAACTCTCTGTACTACTGTTGCAATATTTCTGTAAATCTAAAACTATTTTTAAAAATAAAGTTTATTGGGTTGGATACAGTGGCTCATACCTGTAATCCCAGCACTTGGGAGGTCAAGGCAGGTGGATTGTCTGAGCTCACAGGTTTGAGACCAGCCTGAGCCAGAGAGAGACCTCATCTCTAAAAATAGCTGGGCACTACAGGTGGCAGACACCTGTAGTCCCAGCTACTCAGGAGGCTGAGGCAAGAGACTTGCTTAAGCCCAGGAGTTTGAGGTTGCTGTGAGGTATGACCCGCAGCACTCTACAGAGGGTGACAAAGTGAGACTCTGTCTCAAAAAAGAAAAAAAACAGTTTATTAAAAAGCATTAAGAGTCTCAGCACCCATAGCACAGTGGTTACGGCACCAGCCACATACACCAAGGGAGCTGAGTTCTAACCTGGCCCAGGCCAGCTAAATGACAATGACAACTGCAATAAAAATAGCTGGGCATTGTGGCAGGCACCTGAAGTCCCAGCTACTTGGGAGGCTGAGGCAAGAGAATTGCTCAAACCCAGAAGTTTGAGGTTGCTGTGAACTGTGACATGATGGCACTCTACCAAGGGGAACATAGTGAGACTCTGTCTCAAAAAAAAAACAAAACTTTTTATTGATTTCCTTTAAAGAGTTCTCTTATTGAGTTTTGAAAGTTCTTTATTCCTTAATTTTTAATTTTTATTTTTTTAAAGACAGGATCTCACTCTGTTGTCTAGGATAGAGTGCAGTGGCATGATCTTAGTTCACTGCAACCTTGAACTCCTGGGTTCAAGCAATCCTTCTGCCTCAGTTCCCGAGTAGGTAGGACTACAGACACATGCCACCATACCCAGCTAATTTTTAAAGTTTTTCATATGGACAGGGTCTCACTATATTTCCCAGGCTTGTTTTGAACTCTTGGCCTCAAGTGAGCCTCCCTGTCTTGGCCTCCCAAAGTGCTGGAATTATAGATGTAAGCACCTTGCTTGGCCAACTCTTTATTATCTTAAGTACAAGTCCCTTATTGCACATTTGCCTTGCAAGTAGTTTTTCTTCATGTGTGGCTTGTCTTTTTATTTTCTTTAACAGTGTTTTTGGAGAATAAAAGTCCTTCATTTTGATGAAGTTCAATTAATCCTATGTTGCTGTAAGGATTGTGCATTTGGTGTTACAGTTAAGAAATCTGTCTCAAAGATACAAAGATCGTCTCTTATGTTTTCTTTTTAGAAGTTTTTGGTTTTATGCTTTACATTTTGATCTATGTTCCATTTTGGGTTAATTTTTATTTATGATGTGACATGTGGAAGTATGGGTTTGGGTTCCTTTCTTTTTTAAATTAAATTTTCTTTTTCAACTCAGAAGTCTAAAAAGGTGATTTCAAATTTTTTTTTGGTATAAGAATATACATTTGTTCCAGCATCATTTGTTAAATAGTTGTCTTTTCTTCATTGAATTGAATTCACAATTTAAAAGGGTAAAATAATATTTCTGGACTCTTTATTCTATTCTGTTTCATAGATCTATTTTTAGGCTCTTACCTTAGTACTATCCTTTTGATTATGGTAACTTTATAATAAGCCTTGAAATCAGGTGAAAGTGAGTCTTCTAATTTTATTCTTTTGTTTCAAAATTGTTTTAGCTATTTCAGATACCTTCCCTTTTTACATACATTTTAGAATCAGCTTACCGTTTTGAAAAGAAAAGTCCTATAGTTTTCTGAAGGAGTTTTCATTGAATATATAAGTTATTTTGGGGAGCACCAATATCTTAATATTTTCTTCTAATCCATTTTCATGGTATAGCTCTCCTTTTATTTGATTTCTTCTATCATCAGGGCTTCCACTTTTAGGGTATAAACATAGCATATCTTTTCTTATACCTAAGTTATTTTCTATGTTTTTATAAGTGGTGCTTTAAAAAGTTTCATATTTCCTATTGTCCATAGCAAGTATATAAAAATACAATTGATTCTTTTCATATTGACCTTGTATTCTGTGACCTTGCTTAGCTCATTTATTAGTCCTACTAGTTTTCTAAAGGTTCTTTGGGGTTTTACTCTGGGGACAATCATGTCTTTTGCAAACAAAGAGTGTTTTTCTTTATTCTTTATCAATCTATATGTTTTTGTTAATAATTTCTGTTCTTGCCTTGTATGCTAGCTACAATGTTGATCAGGAAGTTTGAGAATAACATATTCACCTTGCTCCTTCTATTTTTTTTGCAGTTTTTGGCTGGGGCTGGGTTTGAACTCGCCACCTCTGGCATATGAGCCAGCACCCTACTCCTTTGAGCCACAGGTGCCGCCCTACCTTGCTCCTTAGGGAGAAAGAATTCAGTCTTTAACCATTAAGTAAGGTGTTAGCTATATGTGTTTGTAGATGTCCTTTAAAGGGTTGAGGAGATTCCCTTTTACTCCTAGTTCTTTGAGAATTTTTCCTTCTTTAAAAAAAAAATAAATTAATATTAAGCTTTGTCAAATGCCTTTTCTGTATCTACTAAGATGATCATTTGGCTTTCCTCATCAGTCTATGTGGTGAATTACACTGATTTTTAAATGTTGAATTTGAATTTGCATTGCTAGTATAAACTCTATTTGCTCATGAAAATTCTCCTTTCTGAGTAATATATATACTTTATATACTGGGTGGCCATAAAGTTTGTGTGCAATTTAAAGTCGTGTGCAATTTAAAATTGCACATGAACTTCATGGCCACCCTTTGTTATTGGATTCAATTGTTAATATCTTGCTAAGAATTCTTGTAGCTATGTACATGACTATTATTGTTTTGTTGTTTACTCTTCTTGTGTGTTTTTGCTGTTTTTGGCATCAGGCTTACACTGATATTTTTAGGGTGAGAGAACTAGGTGGAACCTACAGCCTTTGCTGTAGCTGCAGCTGTTCCTCTTTTCTAACCTGTACCCTAAAGGGGGCTTTCTATGATGTTTTTGCCCTGTCATACTTTTTCTTATAAACTCAGAAGATCTGAAGAAGAGTGTGGGTGTGAAATCCCCTTGTGTTTGTGATTTCCAGAGGTTTAATATTTTCATGCCAGCCCATACTTGGCCTTTAGCAATTTGTTTAGAAATCCAGTGGAATTCTGCCTACTAGCTTGTGTAACAGCTCCATCTTCTTTCTTAGCTCTGCTTCAGGTTAGCCAGTGTTCGTATCCCATTGTTCCTTGAAGGCACCCGTTTTTCCTTACATTTCAGATTAGTTGTTTGCTTTAGACAACTTGGTGATATAGTGTGCTTGATTTTGATTTTTATAGAAATGATATTATACCATATGTTGTGACTTATGTCTTTTGATTAAGATGATGTCTATTTTCTATTTCATCAATTTCTGCTGATTTATTTATTACTATTATTATTTTTTTTTACCATTGTCTTCCAGAATTAAAATTTATTTTAACTTTTTTTTTGTTGTTTGAGACAGAGTCTCAAGCTATCATCCTGGGTACAGTGCTGTGGCATCACAGCTCACACAGCTCAACCTTAAACTCCTGGGCTCAAGCGATTCTCTTGCTTCAGCCTCCCAAGGAGCTGGGACCACAGGCACCTGCCACAAGGCCTGCCTATTTTTTTTTGGTTGTAGTTGTCATTGTTGTTTGGCAGGCCTGGGCTGGATTTGAACCTGCCAGCTCCGGTGTATGTGGCTGGCACCCTAGCCACTTCAGCTACAGGCACTGAGTTGATTTATTTTAACTTTTTGAGGTGGTTTCCTGGATTATTAATTTTTAGAAATAAATCCCCCCTTTTGGTACTGCTTGGATGCATCCCACAAGTTTTGATATGTAGTAATTTTGGTATTAATTTAAAATATTTTCTAATTTTCATGTTTTTTTTTTTTTTTTGAACTATTGGTTATTTAGAAATATATTTCTTAATTTTTCACTATTGGGCAAGTGGCTTATTTGCTTGTTTGTTATTGATTTCTCAATTACCTCATATCAGAGAATGTGATCTGTGTATGTAGTTTTTTATCATTTAAAATTTATTGGTGCTTGGTTTATGATCCAGTATATATGTTCAGTTTATACATCTTCTGAGTGCATTTGAAAAAAAAGTGAAGGTTTAGGATTTTAAATTTGTCTATTTGTTCAATTGTGTTGTTCAGATATTCAATATCCTTACAAATTTTAAAACTGTTTTATCAATTATGGGGTCAGTTATATTTAAGTTATTTATTGGTTTTGCTAATTTTTATTGAGAATACTATATGCAAATTTAGAATTGCTAATTTATTCTGATAAATTTTTAATCATTAGAAGTGACCTTTACTACTAGTAATACTTTTTTGGCATATAGTTTATTTTTTCCTATATTAATATAGCCATTTTAGTGAGTATTGCATGATATAACTTTTTAATTCTTTTATAGTCAACCTTTCTATAATTTTATGCTTTAGATTATCTCTTGTAAACAGTATAGCATTTGATTTCAAAATGCAATTTTATAACCTTTTATAAATTTCATTTATTCTATGAATAAATGAAAATGTAGTTCATTTACATTTAATATAATAACTGACATATTTTAGTTTAATACCCCCAATTTATTTTTTTAATCTGTTTTGTTTTTCTTTACCATTATTGCTTCCTTTGAATTATCATCCTAATTTATCTGTATTTGCAAGTTTATACACTCCATTTCTCTTTTATTATTACTTTGTACTATATTCTAATACACATATTTAATATATCATAGTCTAGCCTTAGTCTTTAGTTGTTCAATGCCTTTACTTTTTTTCTGGACAGCAAAAAGATCTTAAAATATTTTAAAGACTCTTACTTAAATGCTATGGTGGGGGGATATATTTCAATCTTTGTTTTGTTATATTAATGTTTTACTCAGCCATTGCTCACTTAGACTTACTTACACATATACGGCTCTCTTTGGTTCTTGTCACAGCCCTTCCACCCTTTGCCCTGTTTCTAAGAACTTCCATTTTGGGATCACTTCCCTTATGCTTGAAGTACATCATTTGGGATTTCCTTTAGTGAAGGTCTTTCTGTGGCAAACCCACTCAGTTTTGCTTTTCTGAAAATGTCTTTGTCAGCATTACATGGTAAAAATCTGTGTAGAAAGTTGGCATTATAAATCAATAGGGAAAGAATGGGGCTAGGTGTGGTGGCTCAGACTTATAATCCCAGTATTCTGGGTGGCCAAGGCAGGCTGATTCCTTTGAGATCAGGAGTTCATTACCCAATCTGACCAAGAACAACACCCCATCTTTAAAAAACAAACAAAAAAAATGGCCTGGTGCGGTGGCTCACACCTGTAATCCCAGCACTCTGGGAGGCCTAGGTGGGTGGATTGCTTGAGCTCAGGAGTTCGAGACCAGCCTGAGCAAGAGAGAGACCCTGTCTCTACTAAAAATAGAAAAACTAGCTAGGTACCTGTAGTCCCAGCTACTTGGGAGGCTGAGGCAAGAGGATTGCTTGATCCCAAGAATTTGAAGTTGCTGTGAGCTATGACACCAAGGCATTTTGCACAGGGTGACAAAGTGAGACTCTGTCAGAAAAACAAACAAACAAAAACCAAACCAAACCAAACCAAAACAGAAAAAAATTAGCCAGGTGTTGTGGTGGGTACCTGTAGTCCCAGCTACTTTGAAGACTGAGGCAGGAGGATTGCTTGAATCCAGGAATTTGAGGTTGCTGTGAGCTAGTCTGACATCATGGCACTCTAGCCTGGGTGACAGAGTGTGACTCTGTCGCAAACAAGCAAAAATAAAGAATATGGAAAGGATGGATTATTCAGTAACTGATACTGGGGCAATGATTTCCCATATGACAAAAATTATATTTCTACTTGAAATCATACAGAAAAAGAAAATTCTGACAAATTAAATATCTAAAGTGGAACAAACAAAAACTTTGAGAGTATCAGAAGTGTAGAAAATATCTTTATGGTCTGTTTTAGGAAAGATTCTTAAACTGACATAAAAAGTAAAAAATATAGTGAAAAGATAGTGAAATTTAAAAGAATTATAAAGTCTGCACAATTAACATGTTTAATCAAACATGTTAAAAAACAACAGACTGGAAAAATAGTTGCAAGGTATTGAACAAGGGATTAGTACCATAAATATATTAAAAATGTCAAACGAATAAGGAAAAGCCTAATAAATATAATCGAAAAAATGGATCAAGTTTATAAACTGACTATAAACAGAAATAAATCAATAAACAGATTCCTACATAGTTGTATATGTATAAAGAAAATGTAACATTTTCATTTGACATAATTGACTTTATCTTCCTCTTGAGCTCAGCCTTACTGGTGTGGGGAGTTAAGGGTGGGTGAATCCCAGGCAAGTTTGGTTCTGATTTTCTTGTAGGTATTTTTCTGTAACTATTCCCTGTTGGTATGCCTTCCTCCTTCCCTTGCTTCTTCTCAAAGTGAGTATATTAGTGGGGAGGGCTTTGCTGAGCTGAGTGCCGTCCTCCATCTTGTCTGTAGATGCATAAATGGGAAGTAAGGCAACAACCACTCCTTCCTTGGCTTTCTTCTCTCTTAATGCTAAAGATTTTGACCCATAGAAGCTGATATGACACATGGGAGTGATGGATGCTTACATTCTCTATTATTTACCTCTTTTCTTTTCCACATCTTACTCTTGGAAAAAAGTGGCCTTTTTCATTTTCCATTCTTGCTCAGTGACATCTCCATACACTTCTCTGCAACATGGTGTCCATTAAAACTCCGCGTTCAGACTTCCAAACCTGGCTTTGGTATTTAAAGGTTCTTAAGAAATGAAGACTTAACTTTTCTGACTTGAGATACATGCCTAGCAATGGGCTAAAAAGAGTCAGCTATAAGACACGAGCATGAAAATAATTCCTTTAATCTATTCTAGGTTGTACTGGTTTTCTCTACTAACAAGTTAAAGCTATTAGATTTGATATGTGGTAAGCTGAAAGATAGTAAGATTTACAATGTGTGAAAATTTACCAAAGTATTTTTTAAAATATTATCCCTGGCATGCATGAAAAATTGTGTTATCTTACTAGTAATTATTTTATTTTATTTTATTTTTGTTTGTTTTTTTGAGGCAGAGTCTCAAGCTGTTGCCCTGGGTAGAGTAACATGTGTCATAGCTCACAGCAACTTCAAACTCTTGGGCTCAAGTGAAACTCTTTTTTTTTCTTTTTGTTGAACAGTCTCACTACATTCCCTTGGTAGAGTGCTGCAGTGTCACAACCCACAGCAATCTCAAACTTTTGAGCTTAAGCTGTTCTCTTGCCTCAGCCTCCCAAGTAGGGACTACAGGCGCCTGCCACTATGTCTGGCTATTTTTTGTTGCAGTTGTCATTGTTGTTTAGCTGGCCCAGGCTGGGTTTGAACCCGCCACCCTTGGTGTATGTGGCTGGCTCCATAACCGCTGTGCTACAGGCCCCAAGCCTCTAGTAATTATTTTAAAAGGAGATACTATTTTAAAGCAATAATATTTTAAATTATTTTAAAAGGAGATACTGTTGGAAAGCAATTTAAAGTCTGGTGATATAATGTGGTAAAAGATTACTACAAGTTTAAAATGTTGCAATTGCTCTGGAGGACAAATAAGCAGTATCTAGTAAAACTGTAAGGTACATAAGCCCCCTATCAGTACAAGTTCTAGGTGTATTTTCTAGAGAAACCCTTTTCCAGATGCACAAGACAAGTATAAGGATGTTTATTGCAGTATTTTTTTTGTAATAGGAAAAACTATAAACAACAAATATCCATTAATAAATTAATGAATAATCAAAATAGGGCATATTAATATGATGGAAAGGAAAATCTTTAGGAGAAATGAACTATACATAAAGTCATGACCCCAAAAATAAAGTTGAGGAAAAAAGTAAACTGGAGAATATGATGTAGCTTATATAAATTTAATTGTTTGCAAGACAATATAAAGCTATACACATATGTATGTGGCATTCCTCTATTGACTAAAAAATGATACCTAACAGCTTTCATCTTATGATGCAAATGCTCTGGGAATGGCAGAAAGGAGTGGAGATCAAAGGATATAACATTATCTGTAATAATTTATTGATAGTAAAAAATTAAGAAAATGTACTAAGAAATTCAAAGTGGTAGACTCATGAGCATGAGAAGTCCCAAAAGTACATCAGATCAAATGTCCATGCTGTGAAACACAGTGCGTCCTAACTGTACCTCCTAACCACGTTGAGGGGAAATTGGGTTTAGCCCAAACTGCTCTGAAATTCAGGATGAAATAGTGTCACAGCTTCCTCTCTTCCCTGCCCCATTAAATATTGCTTTCACCAATTTTATAATTTCCCAAAGGCCCAGTGCATTACATTTGTGTGCCATTTATTCATTCATTTATCTTGATTGACCACATCCCAGAAAGGTTTTAAGGAAAACAAAAAGAGGAAAATAAAATTGGTGACCAGAAACATCTCAGAAGATATTGGGGTAAATCCATAATACATAAGATACAGGTATCTTATGTAATACATAATACATAAGATACAGGTAAATCCATAATAACAAAAGGAAGAAAAAACAAAAAGATTGGAGAGAATAGACGGATGCATGGGGAGCTGATGAAAACAGATAAATCTGAAAGAACATGGAGATGAGTTTGAGGCAAGGGTATGGGTGAGACTGAGGATAGTGCTGGCTGAAGGTAACAGGCAGAAGAAACGGCTCCTGCAGCAGAGGTAAGAGATCTGAAAACCCGTGACTGGCTGTCTGTAGTCCACCTGCCCCTCCAGAATCCGCTTTTCATTTTGAAGCCCTCACCTAAGACACAAACACACCAACCCCAAACAATGCAGCGCCCACTGTCCACGAAAGCGATTGTTACTTGTCTAGATGGTGGCATTTGCTCACAAGGGATCTTGGAGGATCCGCCACAACCCAGAGCTGGGCGGTGAGGGACTGCTGGAGGCAGTTCATTCCTGGAAAAGGCATCTCCGGGCCTTGCACGGAAGGTGAGGAGAGTGCTCTGGGCGCGCGTGGGGACGGGGACCTGGATTTGGGGAGGGATGTAGAGGTTGGAGTGGTGAGCTGGGGAAGGGCTCCAGAAGGTGGAATTCCAGGTCGAACATGGGGTTTGGGGATCGTCTCTCTGGACTAGGGTTGAGGACCAGAGGAGAGGGCTCCGGGCCCGGGCCCTGAGGGTAAGGGCTGTTCATCTTTCTAGCAGAGGGCTGGGGCCCAGCGGCTGAGCCGGCTGGAGGTTCCATCCAGGGCGCCAGGAC
>CAUYPK010037359.1:0-37602 GCA_963574355.1 Loris lydekkerianus | reverse complement strand
TCCTGGAGAGCTGGTTTAGTTGTGGCAAATTTCTTCAACATGTAAATGTCGTTGAAGTATTTAGTTTCTCTGTCATAAATGAAGCTCAGTTTAGCTGGGTACAAGATCCTGGGTTGAAAATTATTTTGTTTTAGGAGACTGAAAGTCGATGACCATCCTCTTCTAGCTTGAAAGGTTTGAGCAGAGAGATCTGCAGTTATTCTAATATTCTTCCCCTTGTAGGTAATGGTTTTCTTTCGTCTGGCAGCTTCCAGAATTTTCTCCTTCATATTAATTTTAGTGAAATTGATTATGATGTGTCTGGAGGATGTCTTATTCGGGTTGAGTCGTGCTGGAGTTCTGAAACTGTCTGCTATCTGAATTTCAGAATCTCTTGGCATGTCTGGAAAGTTCTCCTTCATAATCTCATGGAGAAGAGACTCTGTGGCTTGTGAAGCCACTTCGTCGCTTTCAGGGATCCCTATAAGACGAATGTTGGTTTTCTTCGAATTACCCCAGAGTTCTCTGAGAGAGTGATCTGTTTTTGCCCTCCATTTCTCTTCCTTTTTGAGAGTTTGGGAGTGTTAAAAACTTTGTCTTCAATGTCAGAAATCCTTTCTTCTGCTTGCTCCATTCTTTTACTGAGGGATTCTACTGTGTTTCTCAGATCTCTGAGGGATGCAACTTCTTGTCTCAACGTGTCAAAATCTTTGGTCATTTGGTCTTTGAATTTGTTGAATTCTTGAGTTATATTTTGGGTTACTGCTTGGAGTTCTAATTCGATCTTATTTGCTATCCAAATTCTGAATTCGATTTCTGACATCTCAGCTATTTGTTTGTGCATGGGATCTTGTGCTGTGTCTGCCCCATTGATCCTTGGGGGAGTTAATCTACTCTGATTATTCATATTGCCAGAGTTTTTCTGTTGATTTTGCCTCATGATTGTTTTTCACCATTGCCTTTGGCTCTCCTCAGCATTGGGGAGGTGTTTCTCCAAGATTAGTCCCCAGTGGGATCACTGTATGGTTGCTGGATCTTTGTAGGGAGTGGCCCTGTGTAGTTCCTCTGGGGATGCCCCAGCCAGGGAGTTCTGATTGTGGAAGCAGCTCCAGAGTGTGACACACCCAGATCCAGCAACAGGGCAGGAAGTAGTGCTCATGGTTCTGGGAGTGACTGGTGCCCAGTGACTTTGGCATAGACAGCCTAAGGCTCCAGCAGTCTCTGGCCAGGAGAAGGGCTCTGCACAGAGGCAGGGAGGGCTTCAAAGGGCACGCAGCTACCAGCGTCCCTGGCCAGATGAGCGGGCCAGTGTGGAGGCAGGGAGAGTTCAGGAGGGAGGACGCAGGGTTGCACTGCTCCGCAGTTCCTGGTCAGGGCATGCAGAGGCCCGGCAGGCACGGGTCATGGGTTGGGGGTCTCAGCACAGCTCTTATGGAGGTCCAGGCAGTGCCCAGCCCAGGAGTTTGAGGTTGCTATAAGCTGTGATCCCATGGCACTCTACCCAGGGCAACAGACCCAGGCTCCAGTGTGCCAAAACTGGTCTCACTCTGAGGGTTAAGGCTGTAAGGCAACTCAGTACCCACTTTTATGCTGCTTAGTCACTAGGTTACCACCTCCCGCCCGATTCTTGCTCTGACCCTGAGGGTGGAGCTTGCCGGGTCAGTTCTCTCACAATGGCTCCCTTCGGCCCACAGCCAAACACTATTAGGTCCAACCGGCTCAGCGGCTCTGTCTGGGGCTCTAGACCATTCCCAAAGTTCTCCGCGCTCCCGCTCAAGCTCTCCCCATAGGCAGTTCAACTGAGTGCCAAGTCCAAAAACACTGAAACAGTTCACAGGTAAGGCCTTTCTGGTTTGCAGTCTCACTGCTGCTTGTACTTACAGCTGCCAGCGGGATTAAGTCAATCGGACACACACAACCACTTGCCAGTTTTCCACTGTTTTTGTCCTCCTCTTTGGGTGCAGAAGTCCCTTACTGACTCCCTGTATCCTCAAAGGGATGATTATAGGCAGATCCCACCTGCCAGAGATGCCTGGAGTCTTATCTCCCCAGACTTACCGTGCCCTGTTGCAGGGAGGCTGTTACTCGGTCACCATCTTGTCTTATCCATCATCTGTTTTTTCTTTTCAATTTTGATGTGGCAGAAGTGCAGGGAGGTGATCATTCTGCCTAGTGTGGCAGGACTCTACCCCACTTTCTCCCTGTTGGGGTTCAGAAACTGATACCTCAAAATATGGCTTTTTGACATGCTGACCTGAACTCTCCACTTCACCTTTTTTCCCAAAGAATTGTCTGGAGTTTCCTTATGTGCCTTAAGTCCAGACTTATCAAGAAAGAAAACAATGACCTCCACCCTTCCCTGAGTTTTCATTAACTGAACCCAAATCACAAGAAGGAGGCCTGAAGTCTGTCTACAAACCCGAACGGACTTGTCACAAACCATTGTCTGTTCTGCAGGCCCAACAGACTTTGCCCCAAACACTGTATAATCTTCAAGCCCTTCAAATTCTGCTTACTATTTATTGTCCTTCAACAGAATTCCTCTTCTTTCCCATCCATAGCCTGTTTTGCCAGGATCCATGCACCCCCTTGGGGGCTGGGTCTTCATTCTGAAGGCCCCTTATATACATGTTAAGAACATTACTATGGGGTGGTGCCTGTGGCTTAGTGAGTAGGACGCTGGCCCCATGTACTGAGGGTGGTGGGTTCAAACCTGGCCCTGACCAAAATGCAACCAAATAAATAAATAAAAATAAATAATAATAAAAAAAAGAACATTACTATGCCTTTTTTAATACTATGCCTTTTTTTCCCAAGTAATCTGCCATTTTTTGTTGTTGTTGGGACAGAGATAGTGTCTCCCTCTGTTGCCAGGGCATCATCATAGCTCACTGCAACCACAAATTCCTGGGCTTACGTTTGGGGTTGTGGTGAGCTAATTGGACACTACTTCCTTCCAGTTCTGGTGACAGAGGGAGACGTTGTCTCAAGGAAAAAAAAATCCTGAGTTCTAGCAATTCTCCCGTCTTAGCCCTTTGAGTAGCTGGGACTGTAACAGAGGAAATGGCCTGATGTTTTCTGTCTCCTCTACATTTCCCCTACTCTACTGAATTCCCATCTCCATTGGGAGTGACCTTGGGCACAGAGCCCCCATTCAGAATGAATGGTGTGGGTAGAGCTATAGGGTGGGAGTGTGCAAAGTCCCTGATAGTTACCTAAGGCCTCAGCTGCCCTGTCCACTTCCAAGGGCCCTGTTTTGAAATTGTTTGTTGTAATTTATTTTAAGGTAGGTAAGGCTGGAGGGAGAGTGGGACCAAAGCCTCCATGAGGAGGGAAGAAAGGGGGAGCTCTTTTTTTACGTTGACTTTTTCTTTTTCTACTCTTGTTTTCCCTTTTTCCTTTTGCTCGATTTGGGGCCCAGGGCTTTCAATCATTTCCCTACTTGGTCTCCTTGGACTGTCTTTGTTGATTCTAACTTGTAAATAAAGAAAGTATTGTTCAAGTTGTGGGTTACCTTAAAAAAACAAAACAAAACAAAACAAAACAAAACACTTCTCCTACTCTTTTTGGAAACTAAAATCTGCATCTCTGCCTGGTGAGGGACAAGGGAGTAGTCTTGTTCTTTGCACTACAGAAGATGGGCCTGGTTGACTAGGGGAGGTGCAGAGGTGTGGCGATACCCAGGAAGGAGCTGCAGCAAGCTGTGGATAGGCCTCACAAGTGGGCAGAGGTCCTGGTTTATCTTCAGAAGAGATGGGGCAGAGATGGGATGATAAGAATCATTAACTGTAGTTGAGTGACAATATGCCCTGCCTTTTAAAAGCTCAGGGTTTCCCAGCCTGAGCCAGAGGGAGATCTTGTCTCTAAAAATAGCCAGGCGTTGGGGTGGGCAGCTATAGTCCCAGCTACTCAGAAGGCTGAAAGAAGAGAATTGGTTAAGCCCAATAGTTTGAGGTTGTTGTGAGCTGTGATGCCACAACACTCTACCAAGGACAACAAAGTGAGACTCTATTTCAAACAAACAAAAACCAAACAAACAAACAAGTTCGGTGCCTGTAGCACAGTGGTTATGGTGCCAGCCACATACACCGAGGGTGGCAGGTTTGAACGTGGCCCTGGCCAGCAAAACAACTACAACAAAAAAGTATCCAGGCATTGTGGTGGGTGCCTGTAGTCCTAGCTACTTGGGAGGCTGAGGCAAGAGGATCATCGTGTAAGCCCAAGAGTTGGAGGTTGCTGTGAGGTGTGATGTCACAGCACTCTACAGAGGACAACATAGTGCGACTGTCTCAAAAAAAAAAAGTTCTGCGTTTCTGCATATGTACAGGAAAAATTGGTATTTTGAGATGAATACTTGCCTTTTTTTCTCTTTTGCTGGCAAAGTAATAAATTTCCCTTTTTTGTTCCCCAGATTTACTTGTTTTTCTGATGTGGCCTTGAGACCAAGTGCTGAGATTTTGGTAATACGACTACAGGCCCACACCACTATGTCTACCTGATTTTTGTATTTCTTATAGAGATGAGGTCTTGCTGGGCTTGAACTCCTGGCCTGAAGTAATACTTGGCCTCCCAAAATGCTAGCATTTATAGGAGAGTGCCATCATGTGCCAGGCCCTAATCTACCTTTTATGAGTTGCTGTTTCAACAAACCTTCAGAGGGCCAAGGAGAATGTCGGTCAGAGGGCAAATGTCCCCATCTCCAGGTACGGGGCAGCTACGGGTTACTCTTTGCTCCCCTTGTCTCATCTGTTCCCAGAACCATGGGATGCCAGTCTACAGGCCATCTGTCTGCCTATAACCAAGGATGCGGGGACCCCACCTTGCCAGATAAAAATGGAACTCGGCCATTCTCACGCTGACCCAAGGACATCTGACTCTAGATGCAAGACTGCTGTGCCCCCTTCATGCCTGCACAGAGCTTCTCCCAGATTTGGCAAGGCGAGGCAAGAAGAGTAGCCCTTGCCTCAGAGATCAAAGGTCAACTTCAGGCATTGGTGATGAGGCACAGAGTGTGGTCCTGTAGCCTCTGTGGCCC
The DNA here is from genome assembly GCA_963574355.1 of Loris lydekkerianus. NCBI lineage: Eukaryota > Metazoa > Chordata > Mammalia > Primates > Lorisidae > Loris > Loris lydekkerianus. The sequence goes on along the minus strand of CAUYPK010037359.1, from coordinate 32,588 downwards.
CAGGCTCAGGCCTCAGGGGCAGGGTAGCTGTCAGGTGGGTGGGCCCTGCCTTTGTGATGGATGTCTGGCCAAGAGACTGGTCTTGTCAGCTGCCACCCACAGCTGCACTTTCTTATTTATTTATTTTTTTTGGCCAGCCCTGGGTTTCAACCCAGCACCTCCGGTATATGGGGCTGGTGCCCTACTCTGTTGAGCCACAGGCGCCACCCAGAGCGGCACTTTCACACCTGTGCATGGGCCAGTGAAAGAGCAAAGGGTGGGTTCCCATGATTCTGGAGTTCTGGGCCAGAAAAACCACCCAGCCCAGCCCACATTCTGCCCATGGGGCTAAGGGAATTAGCTCTATTATGGGAGGGACGCCCTATTGCTAGCTGATAGCAGGACTCCTCTGGGCTCCTTGAGGACTATGCTGGGGAGAGGGGGAAGAATAGGGGAGTGGGAGGAGGAGAGGGCTGCTCGACCTACCGTGACACTGTGTACTCTCTCGCCTGCTGCTGGGCAAGCTGGCACCAGGCCTCTGTTAATGGTAGCCAGAAAGTTAGAGGTTGGCAGCTGAGCCCCACCCAGGTGCAGGGTGAGGGCAGGATGTGGGCGCTGGACAAACCTCAGAGTGAAGTTAATTGGCCTTAACAGGTGCCAGCAGTTACATGCTCACCTGTCTTTGGCTTTTCCCACTAACCTTTGTTCAGGCCAGGTGTCTGCCCTTCCTCCTCAGCTCCCATCAGCTCTCGTGAAGCCTGAGCTCAGCCCCAGATCCTCTGCTGTGCACAGCATTGGGTTTGCTTTTCAAGCCCATGCAAGATGTCTAGAGCAATGGAACCTAAAAGAAAAAAAATTCACCAGGTTTGATCTGTCCAAAAGAGTGTGGCCCCTGTGGTGCTCACAGCTGTGTCATCGATGTTTTTATTATTTATTTAGTTTTAGAGACAGAGTCTCCCTCTGTGGCCCAGGTTGGAGCACGGTGTTGCAATCACAGCTCACTGTAGCCTCAGTCTCCTGGGTTCAAGTGATCCTCCTGTGAGCCATTGTGGCAGGTGATGTTTCTATTCTTCAAAGCATTTTTTTTGGAGACAGAGTCTCCCTTCGTTGCCCTCAGAAGAGTGCTGTGCTGTCACAGCTCACAGCAACCTCCAGCTCTTGGGTTAGGGCGATTCTCTTGCCTCAGTCTCCCGAGTACCTGATTCTACAGTTGCCCGACACAACGCCTGGCTATTTTTTTTTTTTTGCAGTTTTTGGTTGGGGCCAGGTTTGAACCCGCCACCTCTGTCATATGGAGTCGATGCCCTACTCCACAGGCACCACCCACACCTCGCTATTTTTGTTGCAGTTGCCACTGATACTGTTGTAGCTGGCCAGGGGCTGGGTTCAAACCCTTCACCCTTGGTATATGGGGCCGGCGCCCTACCCATTGAGCCACAGGCGCCGCCCCTCTTCAAAGCATTTTAAAAGCTTATAGATAATGCCGAACTCAGGGCCTGTGGTTAAAGACTTACTTCCAAAATTTGGCTCTCATACATCTGTCTGAAACTGAAAAAAAAATTGGCATGAAGGGAGGCCATCAGAACAGTCACTTGAAGACGAGTCTCTAAAAGAGACAGTCTTGTAAATGTTTGAAAGTACTTGGGGAACTCATTAATCATGGTGGACAGTCTCTGGACAGAGACTCCCGTTCCTAGGCCTAAGAAATTTCATGTAAGTTGCTTAGGCCTGTGCAATTTCTTATATGCAGGGCCTCTTCTGAAGTGAATGCCCAGAGCTGGAGGGACTGCATTCATTTGTTAATACACTCATGAACTTTGAAAAGGTGTCTTCTGGGAGGCACCTGTGGTTCAGTGGGTAAGGCGCAGCCCCGTGTGCCAAGGGTGGTGGGTTCAAACCCGGCCCTGGTGAAACTGCAACAATAAAATAGCTAGGCGTTGTGGCAGGCGCCTGTAGTCCCAGCTACTCAGGAGGCTGAGGCAAGAGAATCGCCTGAGCCCAGGAGTTGGAGGTTGCTGAGTGTGATGCCAAGCTCGATAAAGTGAGACTTGGTCTCTAGAAAAAAAAGAAAAAGAAAAGAAAAAGGTGTCTTCCATCTACCAAGTTCTGGCCAAGTGTAATTCTCAAGATCTTATACTTCTAGACAAAAGACCCAGAAGGAGACTTTGTAGTTGAGTCTTTTCCTCTGCCAAAAACTCTGGTGCTTTTTATTCCTTCTGTATTCCTTTCTGTCTAATAAATCCTATCTTACCTCTGATCTGTGTTCTGTGGGTTTATTCTTTGAATCTCAGAGACCAAGGACCTACTGCTGAAAGAAATCCCAACAAATAGTTCGGGGGCCTATAGCCCCAGGTAGGTCAAGGTGGAACCCAGGGATCTGCGTTTTATACTAGTGCCCCAAATGAACGCAATCAAAGTGGCCAATCACCCTTAAGGGACACTGGATGTTCTTTGAGAAATATGACTGGAAAGTGACAAAACTGCTAAAAAATTTGGAACCTGTCTGAAGAGAGGAAGGGAGCCTGGGAAGGGTGTGCCCCGTGTGTATATAATAATACATATAAAATGGGGCAGCCATGGTGGAAAATAGTTTTTTTCCTCAAAAATTGATGTAGAAATTACTGTATGACTCAGCAATTCCACCCCTATAAACCCAAGGAAACTGGCATACGTGTGGAAGCATGCACTCGCATATTTATAGCAGCACTATTCACAATAGCCAGAAGGAGGAAACAACCTGTGTGCCCATCATGGATGAGAGGATAAAGCAAATGTTGGCCACAGGAGCAATGCAACATCGTTCAGACATAAAAAAGGAGTGCAGATAATGTCACAACCCGGATGAACCTTGAAAACATTCTACTACGTGGTAGAAGCCAAACACAAATGGTGACATATTGTGACTCCATTTATATGAAATGTCCAAAGTAGGTAAATACATCTGTTGCAGGAAGACAAGACCCAATGGAGAGAAAGAGCACCCAAACACCATGTTTATAAGAGGAAGGGCTTTATTCACAGCCGGAGCTTGCGGCATAGACGAATTCGAAATGACTGCGTTCCCCAACTTGGTTGGTCTTTCCCTTCTACAGTTAAAAGTGCCAACCCCAGGTACCTTTCTCATTGGTCAGTTTGAATCAAGCAGGAGATGCTGTTCCAGCCACCACATAACTGTAGGATTTCACAGAAGTGGAAATTTTCTTTCTTTCTTTCTTTTTTTGTAGAGACTGAGTCCCACTTTATTGCCCTCAGTAGAGTGCCATGGTGTCACACACCTCACAACAACTCCACCTCCTGGGCTTAGGCGATTCTCTTTGCCCAAGTAGCACCCGCCACAACGCCCGGCTATTTTGTTGTTGTTGTTGTTGCAGTTTGGCCGGGACTGGGTTCGAACCCGCCACCCTTGGTATAGGGGGCCAGTGCCCTACCCGCTGAGCCACAGGTGCTACCCAGAAGTGGAAATTTTCAAGTTCCAGGAAGTTAAGTCTATAAATTCCCAAGACTTGAGCCACCATGGACAAGACCCTGCAGGTGTATCCTTGGGGTGTCCTTGAGAAGACCTCTGCTCTCCTAGGCCTCACCCTTCTCAGGTATCCTCACTCGCATAAAAATAGCAAGTGGATTGCTAGATGTGAAGGGCTGGGGTGGGGACGGAATGGGAGTAACTGCTTAGTGGATAGGTGTTTCCTTAGGGTCATAAAAACATTTTTTTTGAGACAGAAACTTGGTCGCACCAGATTGAGTGCCATGGTGGTATGGTATAGCTCAAAGCAACCTCAAACTCTTTAGTTTGAGCAATCTTCTTGCCTCAGCCTCCCAAGTAGCAAGTAGCTGGGGCTACAGGCACCACCATAATGCCGAGCTAATTCTCTATTTTTAGTAGAGATGGGGGTCTCTCTCCTGCTCAAGCTGGTCTTCTCCTGAGCTCAAGCAATCCACCTGCCTTGGCCTCCCAGAGTGCTAGAATATAGGAATGAGCCACCTCTCCCAGCTTAAAATGAATAATTTTATGTTATGTGAATTTCACTCCAATAAAACAAGAAAGAAAAAAGAACAAACAAGGTGGAGGATGCCAAGGATCAAGGAGTTGTTGGCATTATGTGGCCCCACCCCCAGGAAGCAGACAAAGATCTGGAAGGTAAGGGAACACACCCTCTTGTAAGACCAGGAAGGAGACCTGATGTCCCCACCCCTTCTGCAAAGTGTTCCCCAGGCTCTTTGACCCTTCTGCTTTGACTTTCCACACACCCAGCAACCTTGTGGTTATTAACTCATCTCCTAGGGGTGAAGGAAATTGCTCTGACATTGGGTTTGTAGTGCACACATGCTCTCTGATGAGTTCCTGCCTGGGGTGGAGAGTACTACTCTTAGTATTGTGTGAGAATTGTTGTTTGTTCAGCAAATATTTATTAAGTGCCTCCTCTGCACAGGTTTTAGGCTCTGAGAATTCAGCAATTCAAAACTATGCCCCGGTAGGGCACCAGCCCCATACATATGCCAGAGGTGGCAGGTTCAAACCCAGCCCTGGCCAAAAACTGCAAAAAAAAAAAACCCCCAAACAAAAAAAAAAAAAACAAAAAAACACACTACGCCCTGAAGGAGCTTGCTTGCATTCTAGTGAGAATCGCTCAATAAAAGGCAGTTCTTCCGTGGTATCACGATTCTTAGTCTGAATAACAAGGCATTTTTGTGAGAATTTCTTTCTTTCTTTTCCTTTTTTTTTTTTTTTTTTTTTTTGTAGTTTTTGGCCGGGGCTGGGTTTGAACCCACCACCTCTGACATATAGGACCAGCGCCCTACTCCTTTGAGCCACAGGAGCCACCCAAGAATTTCTGAGTTCATTCTTCCTCTCTCTTCTCCCTCAGATTAGCCATCTGTGCCTCTTACCCAGACATGCCCGGTGAAGTGGCTCATACCTATAATCCCAGCACTCTGGGAGGCCGAAGTGAGTGGAGTACTTGAGCTAGGAGTTCCAGTGCAGCCTGAGCAAGAGTGATAACCCCCATCTCAAAAAAAAAAAAAAAAAAAAAAAAAGTAGCGGGCGGTGCCTGTGGCTCAAAGGAGTAGGGTGCCGGCCCCATATGCTGCAGGTGGCAGGTTCAAACTCAGCCCTGGCCAAAAATTGCAAAAAAAAAAAAAAAAAAAAAAGCTTGACCTTGTGGCAGGTGCCTGTAGTCCCAGCTATTAGGGATGCTGAAGTAAGAGAATTGCTTGCTTGAGCCCAAGAGTTGGAGGTTGCTGTGAGCTATGATGTTAGAGCGCTCCACTGAGGGTGACAAAGCAAGACTCTGTCTCAAAAAAAAAAACAAAACAAAACAAAAAATCTGTCTCTCCAAATCATGGAGATCAGGGGTGTGAACTAAAATAATTTTTTTTTTAAATTGAGATAGCGTTTCACTTTGTTGCCTCCCTTGTAGCTAGGACTACAGCTGCCCACCACAATACCCAGCTATTTTTTTTGTTTAGCAGGCCCGGGCCAGGTTTGAACCCACCAGCCTCCAGTGCATGTGCCTGGCACCCTAACCGCTGAGCATGGGCACCCAGCCTAAAATAAAATCTTAAGACTTAGCCCCTCAGTGACTGATTGCACCCCATCTTTCAGAGTACATGTGGTGAAAATAACATAGAGTCGGTCAGGCTAGGACTGTGACACAGCTGGGATTTAGGTCCTAAGTGACCTTCACTTCCTGGCTCGGATTCTTATTGTTTTGTAAATGTAGCTCACACCCTAAAGATGTCCATCTTGTTTTGTTTAGGAGGATTGATTTAGGAAATTAACTTTTGAATTGTAAATGTTGTAATAGACCACTGAGTTGTGCTGATTATCATTTAAAATAAGAGTTAATGTTGGCTAGGTGCCTGCAGCACAGTGGTACAGCTATACAGTGGTATAGCGTCGGCCACATACACTGAGGTTGGCGGGTTCGAACCCAGCCTGGGCCAGCTAAAACAACAACTGCAACAACAACAAAAAAAGCCAGGCGTTGTGGCAGGCGCCTTAGTCCCTGCTACTTGGGAAGCTTAGGCAAGAGAATTGCTTAAGCTCAAGAATCTGAGGTTGCTCTGAGTTTTGACGCCACAGCACAAGTCTAAAAGAAAAAAAAATTGGGCGGCGCCTGTGGCTCAAAGCAGTAGGGCACCGGCCCCATATGCCGGAGGTGGCAGGTTCAAACCCAGACCCGGCCAAACACTGCAAAAAAATAAAATAAAATAAAATAAAAAAGTTAATGTTAATCTTTGCTTTGAATCTTTGTTGCAAATAAAAGAATCAAACAATCTTGGAGAGTCTAGTCTCTCTGTTCTCCAAAATCACTGGCCTTCTGACAAAGTTTGGTGCACCTATCCTTGTCTCTGCATATTGGCCCACAGTGACAAGAGGCTGGACCCTCTTCATCCAGTAACATTTGGGCCAAGGGGACCCCTAAAACGGAGTTGGTGGCCTTGAGAAAGAATGTCAGACATGCCTCATCCTGCCCCCTCCCCTCTTGTAGAAGTCCTCAGTGACACATTAACAGGCCTGCCTGCAGGTCCTCAATATACGTAACAAACCACCTGAATCCCGCACTTCATCTCTGATTAACAGAGCCTTTATCTCGAGCATTCCTCTTCAATGACTCCTGGTCTTGATAGACAAAAGCCTCTTTCAGCCAATTATCTGCTAAAGAATCTTTAAACCCACCTGTAAGTCTGTGGACCCCTCCTTCCAGATGTCCCACCTTTGGGGGTCAAACCAGTGTATGTTTTCCACGTATTGATTTATGACCTCACCTGTAATTCCTGTCCCTAAAATGTATAAACCAAACTGTAACCCCATCACTTTGAGTCCACTTGCTCAAGGCTTCTTGGGTGTGGCTCTGGGTCCTGGTCCTCAAATATGACTCAGAATAAACCCCCTTAAATTATTTTACACAGGGCAGGTGTGGTGGCTCACACCCACAATCCTAGTACTTTGGGTGGATTGCTTGAGCTCGAGTTCAACGTCAGCCAGAACAACAGCGAGACCCTCAATCTACTAAAAAAAAAAAAAAACTAGCCAGGTGTCAAGGTGGGCATCTGTGGTCCCAGCTATTTGGGAGGTTGAGGCAAGAGGATGTCTTGAGCCCAAGAGACTGAGGTTGCTATGAGTTAATGATGATGCCATAGCACTCTACTCAGGGCAACAGAGCAAGACTGTCTCAAAAAAATTTTTTACAGAGTATGGCTTTTTTTCCTTGGACTGGGGCTTTTGAAGGAGGGGCCATGTATGTTGGGACGGATTGTGGTATAACTAACAAGGGGTCAGGAGCACTGGGAGCAGGTGGAGGATGGTGAGTTTTGGTGTCAGGAAGTCTGCTCAGGGACCTTCAGCAACATTGTCTTGTGGAAAATTTGGGAAAAATTTGGAAACAACTCAAAATATCAAGTAGCTAAGGAAGCGGATTCTAAAAAACATATAGGGGGGATTGAAATTTGTTCTTAGAGCCAGTTGGAGTCCCTCCCTTGACCGCCAGGGAGTGTCTCTGACATTCCTAGCAGGGAAATCCACTCAACAATACGACTCCAACTTTTCATTCATGACCATGTGATTAACGAAACACAATTATAGAATGTTTCTAAGCACACACATGTGCTACGTGGATAATGTATGCTTTTTATTAGGATTGTAGTGAGAGAGGATATGTGGGAAAGGTGAGGTCTAAGAGAACGGAGGTCTTCTCAAGGAGACCCCCAAGGATACACCTGCAGGGTCCTCTCCATGGTGACTCAGCTCTTAGGAATTCCTACATTTAACTTCCTGGGACCTGGAAATTTCCACTTCTGTGAAATCCTGTAGTTCTGTGGGGCCTGCAATAGCATCTCCTGCTTGATTCAAACTGACCAATGAGAAAGGTACCCATGGGAACTTTTTGACTGGAGATAGAAAAGGAAAGACTGAGATAAAAAGGGAAAGACCAACCCAGTCAGGGAGTGTAGCCATTTTGAATTCTTCTATGCTGTTTGCTCCACCAGCTGAAATAAAGCCCTTCCTCTGATAATCACGGTCTTTGGGTGCTCTTTCTCTCCACTGGGCCTCTTCCTGCAACAATCGTACTTGGTTCTTGGAGGAAAAGTTGATGTGAGACAAGACACAAAGATGAGCTCACCCATCAAGAATCTGCCTGAGGGGGGATGTGCCTGTGGCTCAGTGGGTAGAGCTCTGGCCCCAGATACTGAGGGTGGAGGGTTCGAACTCGGGCCCGGCCTGGTCAAACTGCAACAACAAAATAAATGGCCATGCGTTGTGGCAGGCGCCTGTAGTCCCAGCTACTGGGGAGGCTGGTGTAAGGGAATCGCCTAAGCCCAGGGGTTTGAGGTTGCTGTGAGCTGTGATACTACAGCACTCTACTCAGGGAAACATATTGATACTCTGTCTCAAGAAAAAAAAAAAAAAAAAAGAAAAGAAGCAATGATAGGGCCGTGCCTGTGGCTCAGTGGGTAGGCACCGGCCCCATATACCAAGGGTGGAAGGTTCGAACCTGGTCCCGGCCACACTGCAACAAAAAAAAAATAGCCAGGCGGGCACCTGTAGTCCTAGTTACTTGGGAGGCTGAGGCAAGAGAATCGCTTAAGCCTAACAAAATAAACAAAGCCAAACAAAAATAATCTGCCTGTGAGAAGACTCTACTTTTCTTGTCTTGCCCCCAGCCTCCCAGACCTCATTTCCACTTTGCTATGAATCACTTGTTAGTTGACTTCCTTTACAGCAGGATGGGGGATGAGGATGTTAGGAAGGGGGGCAGGTGGGGGTTTCTGGTGTTCTGATAATGTTCTGCTTCTTGATCCTGTTAGTTTGTGGTTGTTGACCTAAATGTGAAACAGAGAGGGAGAATTTTTATTTATTTATTTATTTTTAGAGACAGAGTCTCACTTTATCGCCCTGAGTAGAGTGCAATGGCGTCATAGCTCACTGCAACCTCCAACTCCTGGGCTTAGGTGATTCTGTTGCCTCAATCTTCTGAGTAACTGGGACTATAGGCACCCGCCACAATGCCTGGCTATTTTTTGGTTGCAGCTGTCATTGCTGTTTGCTGGGCCAGGGCTGGATTCAAACCCGCCAGCTCAGGTATATGTGGCTGGCGCCTTAGCCACTTGAGCCACAGGTGCCAAGCCACTTTTTGTTGTTGTTGAGACAGTTTCATTTTATTGCCCTTGGTAGAGTACCATGGTGTCACAGCTCACAACCACTTCCAACTCCTGGGCTTAGGCGATTCTCTTGCCTCAGCCTCCAGAGTAGCTGGGACTACAGGCGCCTGCCACAACACCTGGCTATTTCTTGTTGCAGTTTGGCGGGAGTCAGGTTTGAACCCATCACTCTTGGTATATGGGGCCCGGCACCCTACCCACTCAGCCACAGGCGCCATCCAGACACGAAGAAACATTTTCTTTTCTTTTCTTTTTTTTTTTTTCAGAGACAGAGTCTCACTTTATTGCCTTCGATAGAGTGCTATTGCGTCACAGCTCACAGCAACCTCCATCTCCTGGGTTTAGGTTATTCTCTTCACTCAGCCTCCCAAGTAGCTGGAACTATCGGCACCCACCACAATACCTGGCTGGTTTTTTGCAGTTTGGCCAGGGCTGGGTTTGAACCTGCCACGCTCAGAATATGGGGCCAGTGACCTACCCACTGAGCCACAGGCACCACCCAAGATGGAGAATCTGAAAAGAAAATGATGTTCATGGGGTGGCGCCTGTGGCTCAGTGGGTAGGGTGCTGGCCCCATATACCGAGGGTGGTGGGTTCAAACCCAGCCCCAGCTGAACTGCAACAGAAAAATAGCCGGATGTTGTGGCAGGCGCCTGTAGTCCCAGCTACTCAGGAGGCTGAGGCAAGAGAATCACCTAAGTCCAGGAGCTGGAGGTTGCTGTGAGCTATGTGATGCCACTGCACTCTACTGAGGGTGAGGGTGATAAAGTGTGACTCTGGCTCTACAAAAAAAAAAAAAAAGAAAGAAAGAAAAAAGAAAAGACAATGATGTTCATTTGGGATTTGGTCATTGCAATGGGGGTAGAAGTGCCATAGTAAATCATGTGCCTGCTTCGGGAGGTAGAGACACGAAGGTTTTTTTTTAAGACAGAATCTCAAGCTGTTGCCCTGGGTAGAATGCTGTGACGTCATAGCTCACAGCAACCTCAAACTCTTGGGCTCAAGTGACCCTCTTGCCTCAGCCTCCCAAGTAGCTGGGACTACAGGTGCCTGGCATACAATGCCCAGTTATTTTTTGGTTGCAGTTGTGATTGTTGTTTAGCAGGCCTGGTCTGGGCTCGAACCCGTCATCACGTGGCCAGCGCCCTACTCACTGAGCTACAGGCACTGAGCCATAATTTTCTATTTTTAGTAGACATGGGAGTCTCACTCTTTTTCAGGCTAGTGCTGAACTCCCAAGCTCAAGCAATCCACCTGCCTTGGCCTCCAGAGTGCTAGTATTACAGGCATGAGTCGCCTCACCTGGCCCACCAAAGTTTTTAAAAGAGAAGCAAGGAGTATTTATACAAATGTTTCGAGATAATTATCCTTGGCTACAATGATCAACAATTTCTGCAGTTGGACAGGCAGTTGCTGGGCAGATGTCCTTGCAGAGGTTTTTTTTTTTTTTTTTTTTTTGTTGAGTAAGGCTGCAATAACCTTTGTGGGAGGTTGTGGTTTCTCCAGAGCCTTTGTTATAGTTCCTGTCCTGTTATCAGGCATTTGTGCCTGGGGACCCTCCCTGACTGGCCTTTTTTTTTTTCTTTTGAGACAGAGTCTCACTTTGTTGGCCATAGTACAGTGCCTTGGCTCTCAAGTGATTGTTTTGCCTCAGGCTCCCAAGTAGGTGAGACTATAGGAGCCTGCCACAAAATCCACCTATTTTTTTTTTTTTCTTTTTTTTGAGAGATGAGGTCTTGCTCTGGCTCAGGCTAGTCTCGAATCTACCTGTGTGTTCAGGCAATTCACCAGCCTCAGTCTCCCAGAATGCTGGAATTATAGGAGTGAGTCACTGTGCCCGGTCTGTATTTATTTTTCTGTATGTTTATGCTATTTCAAGTAAAAATGAAAATGAAGATGGGGCAAGTGTGGTAAAACACTTGTGCAAAATGCTTTTCCTTTTCTTTTTATTTTATTTTATTTTTTTACAGTTTTTGGCCAGGGCTAGGTTTGAACCCGCCACCTCTGGCATATGGGGCTGGCGCCCTATTCCTTTGAGCCACAGGCGCCACCTTTTTTTTTTTTTTTGAGACAGAGTATCACTTTGTCACCCTCAGTAGAATGCAGTGGTATCATAGCTGACAACAACCTCAAACTCAGGCGCAAGAGACTCTCTTGCCTCAGCTTCCCAAGTAGCTGGTATTACAGGTGCCTGCTACAACACCTGACTATTTTTAGAGGTGGGGTCTCGCTCTGGCTCAGGCTGGTCTGGAACCTGTGAGCTCAGACAATCCACCCGCCTTGGCCTTCTTCTTTTTTTTTTTTTAATTCAGAAGAGGGTCTCGCTCTTGCTCTGACAGGTCTCTAACTCTGGAGGTCAAGTGATCCTCCCACCTCCACCTCCCTGAGTGCTAGGATTACAGGCATGTACCACCCGGCCTGGCCTCTTTCTTTTTCTTATTTGAGACAGAGTCTCTCAGTTACCCAGGCTAGAGTGCCATGATGTCAGCTTAGCTGACAGCAACCTCAAACACCTGGGCTCAAGAGATCCTTCTGCCTCTGTCTCCTGAGAAGTTGGAACTACAGGTCCTCTGCCACAACATTTGATTATTTTATCTATTTTTAGCAGAGACAGAGTCTCCCTCTCACTCACGCTGGTTTCAAACTCCTGATGAAGGGATTCTCCAGCCTTGGCCTCCCACAGCTGGCATTATAGGAGTGAGCCTCAGTACCCAGCCTAAAGATGCTTTTTTCAATGCTTTTTATAACATTAAAAATTGGGGGGCGGTGCCTGTGGCTCAAAGGAGTAGGGTGCCGGTCCCATATGACAGAGGTGGAGGGGTCAAACCCAGTCCCTGGCCAAAAACTGCAAAAAAAAAAAAAAAAAAAAAAAAAAATTGGGAACATCCTGCATACACAGACTGTAAAAGCCTGGACCGATAACGTTTAGTAAACGCATAAACAGTATTGTATAATCATCAGAAATGTTGAAAAGATGTACATTTATTCATTTAGAGTATTAAGTAAACCATATAATGTGAAATAAGTTAGGAAAGAAAATATATTCCAAAATATTAAAAGTGATCATTTTTGGGCAATATAAAAATACGCAGGGTATTAATAAAGTTAACTAATCTGAGGAGCTTGTTAGATACACATTCCTGAGCCCCCACTTTCAGAGACTCTAGTTCAGCTTTCCCCTAAGCCCTGACCACACCCATCTGCCTAGGTTGGTTTTTATGCATAGCTTGGTCCCTACCATTTTGGGATCCTTTGAGAATCAGATACAAAGTACGGATCCTCTCACCTGAAAAACAACTGGACGCACCGAATATTAGATACAATTTGGGGGATGCATAACTGTTGCTAAGTGGTAGGGACCCCTAACCAAATGTAGAATGAGAGATCTGCCCCTTACTTTCCTCTTGTTCTTAATTTCCCTCAGAAGACCCCTTTGCTTCCAACAGTGGGGTCTGCGGGCACAGGTCTGCCTGGTGGTGGCCCTGAAGCCAGCTCTGAGAACTCGCCTGTGCAGAGTGAGGGGCTCCTCCTGCCTCTCTGCTGCTGGACAGCTCACTTGTGCCGAGGTGGGGCCTCCTTGGGCCCCTTCCCAGCTTCTGGTCCAGAGGATGCCAGCTGCCTCTTGGGTATGCAAGTCTAAGGACGCTGCCTTGAGTGGTTTGATCCTCCCTCACGTTCAACCCACACATACCCTACTACATGTACACTGCTGACCTGGATTCCTAGAGTGAGATGACAATACGTAGTATACAGAGGGTACCAAATAAATATATATTATTTTCAGAAAGGAAAAAACTGTATTAAAATTGTAATTCTCAGGCTCAGCACCGGTAGCCACATACACTGGAGCTGGCGGGTTTGAATCCAGCCCGGGCCTACCAAACAACAATGACAACTACAACCAAAAAATAGCCGGGTGTTGTGGCGGGCCTCTGTAGTCCCAGCTACTTGGGAGGCTGAGGCAAGAGAATTGCTTAAGCCCAAGAGTTTGAGGTTTCTGTGAGCTGTGACGCCATGGCACCCTACCAAGGGTGACATAGTGACTATCTCAAAAAAAAAAAAAAAAATTGTAATACTCAACATATGCCCATAACGTTTGTTATCTTGTATGTTGTATCTTGTATGTCTTATAATCGATTGCGAAGTCAAATGTGACTTGAGTACTACAATTTTAATAGGGTTTTTTCCTTTCTTAAGATGCATACAGCACCCTCTGTAAGATGGGAATAGAGCCACAGTGGTGGCCTAGGTGTTGGAAGGTGGGCCCTGGGTAGTATCATAAACTTTAGGACCCCAAGAACCTCTTCTAACAGATCTTATGAGATTTCCTCTTTTGCATGTACCTCTAAAAGCCGTGGACTCTTCAGGTAATGGACTGTCCTATGGCTTTTTGTTTGTTTATTTATTTATTTATTTATTTATTTTTTTAGAGACAGTCTCACTTTATTGTCCTCGGTAGAGTGCTGTGGTGTTATAGTTCACAGCAACCTCCAACTCCTGGACTTAGGTGATTCTCTTGCCTCAGCCTTCTGAGTAGACAGGACTACAGGCATCTGCCAGAACGCCCAGCTATTTTTTCTTGCAGTTTGGCTGGGGCCAGGTTTGAACCTGCCACCCTTGGCATATGGGGTCAGGGCCCTACTCACTGAGCCACAGGCGCCACCCTCATTTGTTTATGTAGAGACAGGGTCTTGCTCTGTCACCCAGGCTGGAGTGCAGTAGTGTGGTCACAGATCACTGCAGCCTTGAACTTGAGAACTGCTCCAGCAATCCTCCTACCTCAGCTTCCTGAGTGGCTGGGACCGCTGGGACCATAGGCACAGGATATGAAGCCTGGCTCAGTTCTGTGGCACTGAACTGAGGAAAAAAGGCACTTGAGAAGACTCGGGTCCGTACAGAAGAGGAGTCTATGGCCTCAGCCACCAGGTGGCATCGCTCACCATTCTGGAAAAACAGCTTGTCTATCTGAAGAGCCACATCCCTAGTGCTCCCAATGCTCCCTAGCTTTGCCTCCAGTGCGAGGGCGATCTGAACCTAAGGGTAGGGTGTCTGCAGGTGTGCCTGGGCTTCCCAGCCCGCCCTCCCCCTTACATCCCATGCATGTCCCCTGGCCTGCCCAGAAGAGAGCCTCATTCCTACCCCTGGGCCGCCCCTCTGAGCTCCAGAGGATGCACCAGGTTAGGGCAGAGTAGTGCAGGGTAGATTTTCCCTAGCCCTGGCATAGTAAAAAGAAAACCCAAACACTTTTCTTACTTTTAATATCTAATAGTAAAAAAAACCCCAACCCCTAAACCTAAACGATCCATGTGCATGTCAGCACATGCCTGCTTGCAGGCTCCCTCTCCACCGTGTCCTCGGGCAGCTCTCTCAGGCCCTGGATCTGGGAGAGCCAGCAGCGGCAGAAAACCATCCTGGTCTCTACTGCAGCACCGGGACAGCCAAGGACCCAGCCTTTCAGAATGGCCACGAGGAACTGTTTTTAAAGCATGTAGTCACACTAGTAGAAAGTTTTCCCCTGAGGCTGAGCTGAGGATTATTTCTTGTGGAGAAACTTCATTTTATTGCCTAAAAGAAAGAAAATGAGAGCATTTCACTGGGCAGACAAGGGTAACTTAAATCTTGCCCTTTCCACCCCAGGCATGGTGTGGGTAACTGTGCACCCCCACTCATCGTTTGCTTTGGAGAAGTTTGGGGGGGGGGGTTCTTGCTTTCCAGAGTAGGCCTCTGGGGGCTTCAAAGGGCTCTTTGTCAGACTTGAGGGGGTGTGTGAAAGGGAGACTGTCAAAGCCATTCTCTGGCCTCCTCTGGTGGAGGGCTGGTATCTGCTATGGTAATAACGGAAGCCCTGAATAGAGCACATCCCTAAGGAGCCAAGTGCAGAGAAGGCCCTCTTCCAGGCACAGACTGGCACCCGTGGCCTCTGTGTGGGCCTGCTCCCTTGCTCACCTTTATTTGCTGTCTTCTCCATCTTCCCTTTTCCAATATGGGCCTTTTTATGGACTAAACCTCAGTCCTTATATTCTTACATTTCTCCTTGCTAGGGGAATTTGGGGCCAGTGCAAGTCTTTGCTGCCAGCCTATGACTGTCGTGTTCCCTAAACTCAGCTCCCCAGAGGATTTAAAAGTAGAGGAGATACTAGACAAAGAAGATAGCTCTGGGGCCCAGTAAAAGGAGTGGGGGAAGATTTGTTCCAGATTAGAACAAGAGGTTAAAATGCCAATTGCCAGTGCAGGCTGCAGAGCTCTGTGTTATTGAGGGCCTAGACTCCCCTAAAGACAGCTGGGAGGAACAATAGCTGATGATGAGGACAAAGACCCCTGGGCCTTACCTAATCCCTTCAGGAACTTATTAACACCACTGTGCTCTCCACTGGGGAGTGTTTCCAGATACTCTTGGGCTCGAACCTCAAATAGACCTGTTGAGAGAAATCCCAGGCATTTTAGTTCCTGGTTTTCGCACTTGTAAACATATCTAGTTCCTCAGTACCACAGAAGAGAGACCTTGCTTTTGAGATGAAGCTGCTCCTATAAACATACTCTGAATTATGAGGTTTATGAGTTTTTATTACCCTTATAATTGCCCAACTTTGTGCAGTAACTGTCTTTGGAAACCTATAAAGCAACCTCATACGTGAGATCCTATTTTTATTCAACAAACATCTCCCAAGCTTTTGCACTGTGCCAGGAACACAGTTTTAAAGATGAATTTGCTAGGTATGGTGGCTCATGCCTGTAATCCTAGCATCTGGGAGGCTGAGGTAGGAGGTTCCCTTGAACTCAGGAGTTCGAGACAAGGCTGAGCAATGGTGAGACTCCATCTTTACTAATTAATAGTAAAAAATTTAGCCAGGCATGGTGATGGGTGCCTGTAGTCCTAGCTACTTAGGATGCCAAGCCCAGGAGTTTGAGGTTGCTTTGAGTTAGGCTGATGCCACAGCACTCTAGCCTGGGCAACAGAGTGAGATTCTTGCTTAAAAAAAAAAAAAAGTAAAAAAAAAAAAAAAAATTAGCTGGGTATGGTGATGCTCAGGCAATAGGGCAAGCCCCTGTGTCAAAAACAGAAACAAAACAAAAAAGATGAACCAGTTTGTTCTGGACCTTGAGGAATGGTCATATGAGGTCTGATAATTAAGTTTGTGAACTTGCCTCCATGGGCTTACACTGGCAGCATTGTACAAGAACTTGGTGAGATTTCATAACCTTGGTGTGTGAGTGTCTCACAGCTGTGTTTGTGCTGACATATGGGGGTATCTTGCTGAGTGGCATTCGTATTTGTTGCAGGGTTTGCATGCCATCTCGACAATGTCAGAGCTTAAATCAGAGCAATTTTTTTTTTGAGACAGAGTCTCCTATGTCACCCTGGGTAGAGGGCTATGGCATCACAGTTCACAGTAACTTCAAACTCTTGGGCTTAAGTGATTCTCTTGCCGCAGCCTCCCAGTAGCTGAGGCTTAGAATCAGCCACTACAGGCGCCTGGCACAATGCCTGGTTGTTTTTTTTTTTTTTTAACAGACTTAATTCACTTTATTATTCTTGTATAAAAACCCTATGTTGTAGCCACAGCTGGAGTCTGGGTCCTCTGCACAGACACTCTGGTGCAGTCCTGACATGACAGTCAGTGAATTCTTGGTAAGGAGAGTTGGTGAACACTGTCTCTTTCCAGAGGTCAGGTGTGAGATGGCTATAGGGCTGGGCAAAGTGGCTCACACCTGTAATCCCAGCCCTTGGGAGGCTGAGACAGGTGGATTGCCTGAGCTCACAGGTTTAAGACCAGACTGAGCAAGAGAAACCCCGTCTTAAAAAAATAGTCAGGCGTTATGGCGGGTGCCTGTAGTCCCAGCTACTTGGGAGGCTGAGGCAAGAGAATCGCTTAAGCCCAAGAGTTTGAGGTTGCTGTGAGCTGTGACAGCACGGAACTCTACCAAGAGTGACAAAGTAAGACTCTGTCTCAAAAAAAAAAAAAAAAAGATAAACAGGAAAATCTTAAGTGAAAATCTTAGCATGAGAAAGATGTGTGCAAAAATGGTGCTGACGGAGCTCACCAATGAACAAAAGCAAAACATTGATGAAGTCTGCCATGACCTTTGGAGAGGCAAGTCAATGTGCTGTATTATCACTGGTGATGAAACATGGATGTACCAGTACGACCCTGAAACAAAGTGTCAATGTGCACAATGAAGTCAGCCAATTGCATCACCAAAAGTGTTTTGTCAGTCCAAATCAAGAGTCAAAATGACACGGCTAACCTTTTTTGCTATCAGAGGGATTGTATATTATGAATTTGTACCAACTGAATAGTTAATACCAAGTTTACTATTTGGAAGTGCTAAAAAGGCTGTGTGAAAAAGATGAAAAAGAACTGAATTTTTGCCAACAACTCATGGCTCTTGCATCATGACAATGCACCAACTCACACAGCCATGTCTGACGGAGTTTTTAGCCAGTAACAAATAACTGTATTGGAATACCCTCCCTAGTCACCTGATCCAGCCCCCACCCAATGACTTTTCTTTACCCTAAGATAAAGGAAATATTGAAAGGAAGACATTTTGATGACATTCAGGACATCAAGGGTAATACAATGACAGCTTTGGTAGCCATTCTAGAAGGAGTTCCAAAATTACTCTGAATGGTGGACGAGGCATTCATGTAGGTACATAGCTTCCCAAGGGGAGTACTTTGAATCCAACTGTAGTGATATTCAGCAGAGGAACGTAGCACTATTTCTTTCTTTCTTTCTTTCGACTTCTTTCTTTCGACAGTCTCACTATGTTGTCCTCAGTAGAGTACTGTAGCATCACAGCTCAGCAACCTGAAACTCCTGGGCTTAAGCGATTCTCTTGCCTCAGCCTCCGAAGTAGCTGGGACTACAGGCGCCCACCACAACCTCTGGCTATTTTTTTGTTGCAGTTTAGTCAGCCTGGGCTGGGTTTGAACCCGCCACCCTCAGTGTATGTGGAAGGCGTTGTAACCTCTGTGTCATGGGCACCAAGCCTGTAGCACTATTTCTTTTTTTTTTTTTTAATTTTTTTTTTTGATTTTTAATTTCAACTTGCTTGTATGTTCTTCCCTGTTTGAAGTACTCTTTTTTGTTGTTCATTTTCTTCTTCCTCTGGCGATGCTGTGCTGTTTTTGATGTTAGTAGAGACGGGGTCTTACTCTGGCTCACTGCTGGTCATACTGGTCTCGAACCTCTGAGCTCAGGCAATCCACCCGCCTCGGCCTCTCACAGCACTGGGACTACAGGCTGTAGCACTATTTCTAATTGTCAGACCTTGTACTCTCTCATTTTCTTGCATCCTCCCATAACAGGACCCTCGCCAAATGACTTAGTTTCCTGTGAATCCATCTGTGAACTGAGGTTGCTGGGCAGGCCATCTCGTAGGCTCCTTCAGCTCTGACGCCTAGGGTCTGTGCCTTAGACGGTCTTTGTATTTAACCATCTTTACAGACAGGGTCTTGCTCTGGCCCCAGGCTGGAGTACAATGGTGTGATCATAGCTTAGTGTAGCCTTCAATTCCTGGGCTCAAATGATCTTCCTGCCTCAATCTTCTGAGTAGCTGGACTACAGTTATATGCCACCACACCTGGCTAATTTATTATTTTTTTTAAGAGACAGTCTCACTCTGTCGCCCTCAGTAGAGTGAGCTGAGCTACGGGTTTGGCATCGAGCCAATGCCAGCTGGTTTTAGAGGCAGGGTCTTGCTCTTGCTTAGGCTGGTCTTGAACCCAAGAGTTTAGGCAATCCACCCACCTCATCTTCCTAGAGTGCTGGGATTACAGGCATGAGCCATTGTGCCAGGCTGCCTGGCTAAGTTTCTAAGATTTTCTTACAGATGGGGTTTTGCCATATTGCCCAGGTTATTTTTAAGTTTTTATGAATCCCACTTCTCTTATTAAATAGTGATCTATAAAGCAGATCTTCTATTTAAAAGGATTCTTCATCAGGTGGTTCCTGTAACTCATATGGTCCAATCAATTTTCTTTTGTCCCTTCAAGTATCTCTTGTCAGAGTGACCTGAGAGTGGCACTTCTGATTCTATTTTGCAAAGAGCTGTGGGCATATAGAGCTTTGGGGTCCTTAACTCAGTCTTTGAGTTCACAGCACCATAGAGTGCACCAGTGACTGGGGCAGGTGCTCCTAGAACCTCCCCTGGCTTTTTCACAGCCTCCCCAGTGGCTAACACCTTTCTCCTACTCAGCTGTATTGATTGATTGTGTTTTTAGACAGGATCTCTGTCAACTAGGCTGGAGAGCAGTGGTGTCATCACAGCTCACTGCGGCCTCCAGTTCCTGGGCTTGAGTAATCCTCCTGCCTTAGCTTTCGAGTAGCTGGGACTACAGACACTCATCACCGTGCCTGGCTCATTTTTCTTATTTTGGTAGAGAGGTGTCCTCAATATGTTGCTCAGGCTGGTGTTGAACTCCTAGTCTCAAGTGATCCTCCCACTTCAGTCTCCCAGAGTGCTAGGACCCCACCAGGCCTGGTCTCCTACCCAGGTTTAACCCCCATCTGTAGCATCCCTTACCAACATTTCTAGATTCCTCAAAGGGGTTAAGCTGATGTCATCCTTAGTGGTGTGATGGAACCCAGGCAGATGGGGACAAGGAGCAGGTAGACCAGAATTCGAAGAGGAGTGAAGGAGAGGGAGAGTGGGGAGAATAGGTGGTCTGCAGCGGTGAATGAAGTGGAAGCTCCACAGGTCCTGCCGTCCCTTCCATGCCAGGCCAGCTCAGGGCAGGAGTTCACATAGGCAGGAGGGCACTGCGCCTCCTCTCCTCCTCCTCTGGCCCAGCCCCAGCTAGCCCCTGTTCTCCCCTGCCCTCTCCTTCCACACCCTGAGCAGAGGGGGCCCGAGGAAGAGAAGCAGGACAGTGAGAGGGGGAGGGCGCTTTTGAGAGTTTCATGAAGCCGGAAAGAACGGGGTAGGGGAAGCCCTGGCCTGGGCTGTGGTTCTGAGACAGCCCAGTAGAAGGGACACAGAAGGCAGGGAAGGGGCCGTGGCATGCCCGCAAGCTCTCTTCATGTCTGTGTCCTTGCCCTGACACCTTTCTCCTAGCTCGTCAGCGCCTGGAGTCTGGGCATCTCTAGCAGGCTCGGCCCAATATGGAAGATGCCCCTAACCCTTGGCATTTTGCTGCCGCAGCTCCCGCTCCTGGATGAAGCCACGAAACATCTGGGTCTCCATGAAGACCTCCAGGAAGCGGCGGAGGCTCTTGGAGGAGACAGCTTTGCGGAAGGCCTCTCGCTGCAGGGTCCTCTCCTCGCGCTCGCTAGATGTCAGGAACAAGGAGTAGTGGCCCACGGTCTCCACGAAGAAGCGGACAAATGCTTCAGACACCACCTCATTCAAGGGGTTGGACTCGGGGCCTGAGCAAGGGGGAGAAAGGCCAGGGATGGTGAGGGCGGCTGGGCTGGGCCAGAGCCACTAAGACAAGCCAACTGGTTCCCTTGATAGGAACTGTGATTGTCCTAGGAAAAGGTTACCCTAAGTTTCATTTAAAAATTTTTTTTGACTGGGCATGTGGCACATGCCTGTAATCCTAGCACTCTGGGAGGCTAAGGTGGGTAGATTGCCTGAGCTCTTGAGTTTGAGACCAGCCTGAGCAAGAGTGAGACCCCATCTCTACTAAAAATGAAAAACTTAGGCAAGAGGATCACTTGAGCGCAAGAGTTTGAGTTTGAGGTTGCCGCGAGCTATGATGCCATGGCACTCTACCCAGGGTGACAAAGTGAGACTCTGTCTCAAAAAAACTCCAAAACTTACAAAAAAATGTTTTTTATGAAACAATTTTCTTTTGGCTTGGCGCTCATAGCTCAGTGGTTAGGGCACTGGCGACATACACTGTGGATGGCGGGTTTGAACCCGGCCCAGGCCAGCTAAACAACAATGACAACTATAATAAAAAATAGTCGGGCACTGTGGTGGGTACTTATAGTCCCACCTTACTTGGGAGGCAGAAGCAAGAGAATCTCCTAAGCCCAAGAGTTGGAGGTTGCTATGAGGTCACTCTGCTGAAAGGGACATAGACTCTGTTTCAAAAAGAAAAAAATTCTTTTTTTCTTTTTAAAATTTTCTTGCCTCAGCCTCCCCAGTAGCTGGGATTGTAGATGCTCACCACAATACCTGGCTATTTTTAGTGGCAGGGATCTTGCTCTGGCTCAGGCCTTTCTTGAACTTGTGAATTCAGGCGATTCGCCTGCCTCGGCCTCCCACAGTGCTACGATTAAAGGCATGAGCCATTCTGCCCGGCCCCGAACAATTTTCATTTAAATTTTTTTCTTTTTTTTTGCCACAAGAAAATTCAGAAGAGAAACCCTAAGTTAGTCATTTCTTCCTCTCTTCTTCAGAGCCAGACATGGATGATAGATCTTTCCCTACTTATTTTTTTCTGAGACAGAGTCTGAAGCTGTCACCCTGGATAGAGTGCCGTGGCGTCATAGCTGACAGCAACCTCAGACTCCTGGGCTTGTGATTCTCTTGCCTCAGACTCCCAAGTAGCTGGGACTACAGGCGCCCACCACAACGCCCGGCTATTTTTTGGTTGCAGTTGTCATTGTTGTTTGAACTACCGAGGCCAGGTTCAGACTCTCCAGCTTTGGTGTATGTGGCTGGCGCCCTACCCTCTGAGCTATGGGTGCTGCCCATCCCTACTTTAAAACAGATTGTTTTAGGGTCAAAATGAGAGAGGTGGGAGAGTTTTCCCCACAATTTCATCGTTGCCAGGATGAAACCCAGATGAAGGGGTGAAGCTCCCAGGTTCTCTCCCTGCATCTCTCTTGCCTGTTTTCCTCTTTAGCCAGGGAGGGAAAGAGAGGTCACTGCCCACCGTCCCCTGACCCTAAGGGTGGAAGAGGGAGGGTATGGGAGGTGGCCCAACACTCACTGTGCCTGCAGTCCGGGGACCCTTCCTCCTGGTCACAAGCCAGGTCATTCCTCTGTTCCAGAATGTGCTCCAGGGCCACCTGAAGCTTGCGGGGCAGGATGGAATCCTCATCCTCCATCTGTAAAGCAGAAGTAGCAGGTGGGCCCTTGTCCAGTGCTGCTGGGGATGGTGGCTGCATCCTGGCTGGCAGGATGTGCTGAGCATGACACAGGGCAGGCCTGGGTCAGTTCTCAGTTTTGTGGGAAGAACACCACTTACAGCCACAGTTTGAGGTTTGAATCTTCATTTACATTTACAAGCTGTGTGGGCCTCATTTCCCCCATTTGTAAAACTGGCTAAAAATCCATGGCTGCCTTCTTGGGAAGATTAGATGCAATACAATTACCTCATGAGAATGCTTAGCACTAATGGATACTCAATGGATTTTCCACTGCCCCCGGCCTGCAGAGTAGCAAGTGCTAACCAGGGAACCCTGGCCAGGGCAGATGACCAGCATGACCCACGGCTGGCTTTATGATCTGGGCCTTAGCGTAGGTGCACCTTGGGGAAGGGCCTACCTTGCAGGCCTTTGGGAAGCAAAAGTAATGATTAAAAAAAAAAAAAGCATCACACTACTGAACTTTTCAGCAATGTGGCAACTCCAAGTTTAGAAGCAATCCATAAACTGCCCAGAAACCTTTTTTTTGCAAGGTCTGATAGGTTTTAGACCTCTCTGGCAAATAATACAAACAAAACACATTACTTTTTCTGCTAATGAAAGTAATTTACGATCAGTATAGGAAATACATGAAAGACTAGCACAAGTTAAAAAAAAAAAAAAAAAAAAAAAAGACTAACACAAGTTAAAATTGCTCTTCATCTGCTTCCTTGTCACTCTCCCTCCCCAAAACAACCATCATCAATGTTTTGGTGGGGTCTTCTTTCAATCTCTTTAAGATGCTCATATATATATTTCTTTCTCTTTTTATTTCCTTAAAGAATAAATGATCAGAAACATAATTATATAATTTTGTTTCCTGACTTATTACATCATTGACTTTGTCATCAAATATTATTTGAAAGCATGTTGAAAAGATAAGTGCCTATAGTCATAAGCTATACAAAGATTCTTGTTCTAATTGATAGGAAACCATTAAAAAAAATTTTTTTTGAGACAGAGCCTCAAGCTGTCACCCTGGGTAGAGTGCCGTGGCATCACAGCTCACAGCAACCTCCAACTCCTGGGCTCAAGTGAGTCTCCTGCCTCAGCTTCCCAAGTAGCTGGGACTACAGGTGCCCGCCACAACACCCGGCTATTTTTTGGTTGCAGCCGTCATTGTTTGGCAGGCCTGGGCTGGATTTGAACCCACCAGCTCAGGTGTATGTAGCTGGGTGCCTTAGCTGCTTGAGCCATAGGGGCCAAGCTGATAGGAAACCATTTTATGTTGGAATAAATGGAAAGCACCCCTTTGCCATGGCCCCTCCTCTTGTTCCTGTCTTGTCCTGGCCTGGGATCACACAGCTCCCAGGCCCACCCAGGAGCCTTTCCAGGGCTAGAGAGCTGAGACTCCAACAAGGAGGAGGGAAGGAGAGGGAGGAGAGAGTTGGAACTGTCCTCACTCACCTGTCTGAGGAAGCGACTGTTGACTAGGTCAACCACAAGTACCTACAAGATGAGAGGAAAAGGGACTATTATTGCCACAGGGCTTCTGGGATAGAGATGGACTCTTGGCCTTCTTCATTCCTGGCACCCAGAGAGGCAGCTGGGATGCGGGTGAGTGGCGTTGGTGCTTCCCAACACTGCTACCACGGCCCCAGCTGGTGAAGGGGGCTGGGCTCTCAATACCACAGCCACAAGCTGGGGCACACGTGAGCTGCAGGCCATCCCTGTCCTGCTCTCAGGCCGGCTGAGGCAGAGCTTCTGTGTTTCAGGCTGTGGGAGAAGATGCCAAAGGCCCCACTTGTTCTCCCCCTAAAAATTCTCCCTCTTCTTTCCCCCACTGCCCGCTTAGCCTAGTCACTTCTCTCTAGGGGATAGATAGTTAATTGGGCAACAAGCAGTAGCTTTCATTGGTTAAGGCCTTCAGGATAAAACACCTTCCCTCTTGCCTGCCAGGGTGGGGCTGAGACCCAGGGCCAGGACCAGAGCAGGGAAGTAAGGTGTTCAGGGTATAAAACTCAAGGAGGCATTCACTTGTGGGCTCCTTACTCAGATCTCAGCCATGGTCACTGGCAGAGATGGCAAATAGCCAGGGGCCTGGCTGGCCACAGTGAGAACAGCAGGAAACATATGGACTTTCCTATACCCCAGAAAGCCTGGCCAGGAGCTGAGGGAGGGCTTGGCTTCCTTCTCACACACACCCTGGGGTTGAGCTGAGCATTTGCAGGTGCACAGGGTGTGCAGACAAGCTGCTCGCAGTCCTCAGGCCCACCTGAAAGACCTGAGGCTGGTGGTTAATGTTTAGTGGGGCATTAGGACTACCCAGCAGCAGAGGAGCAGTACCTAGGGACTGGGAGAATTGCAGGATAGACAGACAGACGCTCTTTCTGGTGCATCAGGGCCTGAGCAGCACTATTCAGTTCCCTAAGGTTCCCTCTCTGACTGCTGGAAGTCCCCAGTGCAAGGGGACAGAAACTGTTTAAAGTAGGGGCTGGGAGGAAAGAACTCTGGCAATGCCCAAGTAGAACCTTCTCCATTCTGGAGGCTAAACTGAAAGCCCAGAATTTGATAATTAGAAACATTTTTGGCTCAGTGCCCGTAGCTCAGTGGCTAGGGCGCCAGCCACATACACTGGAGCTGGTGGGTTCAAAAATGGCCCAGGCCTGGCAAACAACAATGACAACTACAAGAAGAAAATAGCCAGGTGTTGTGGTGGGTGCCTGTAGTCCCAGCTACTTGGGAAGCTGAGGCAAGAGAATCGCTTGAGCCCAAGAGTTTGAGGTTGCTGTGAGCTGTGCTGCCACACACTCTACTGAGGGCAGGGACATAGTAAGACTCTGTCTCAAAAAAAAAAAACCAACAAAAAATTGGGGCCAGGTACAGGAGCTTATGCCTATAATCCCAGCACTTTGGGAGGCTGAGGCAGGAGTTCCAGGCTAGGACAAGCTGTAAGGAGTTTAAACCTACAGTGAGCTGTGACCTTGCAATGCACTCTAGCCTGCGGGACAATGTGATACATTTTATCAAAAAAAAACAATCAACACAAAAAATAAAAAACAAAGTCCATTTTTTTGGTGTTCTTTTTTTTTTTTTTTTTTTTTTTATTTAGAGACAATCTCACTTTATCACCCTTGGTAGAGTGCTGTAGCGTCATGGCTCATAGCAACCTCCAACTCCTGGGTTTAGGCGAGTCTCTTGCTTCATTCCCCAAGTAGCAGGGACTATAGGTGCCTGCCAAAATGCCTGGCTTTTTTTTGTTGTTGTTGCAGTTTGGCCTGGGCTGGGTTTGAACCCGCCACCCTTGGTATATGGGGCTAGCACGCTACCCACTGAGCCATAGGCACCGCCCTGGTGGTTGTCTTTTCTTTTTTTTTATTTTGTAGAGACAGAGTCCCACTTTATTACCCTTGGTAGAGTGCTGTGGCATCACACAGCTCACAGCAACCTCCAACTCTTGGGCTTAGGCGATTCTCTTGCCTCAGCCTCCCAAGTAGCTGGAACTACAGGCCTCCACCACAATGCCCGGCTATTTTTTTGTTGCAGTTTGGCTGGGGCCAGGTTTGAACCTGCCACCCTAGATATATGGGGCCGATGCCTTACCCACTGAGCCACAGGCACCGCCCTGGTGGTTGTCTTTTTAAATGATATATAAAAGGACCTACTAGCAGAGCACAGCCTTGCTCTTGGGCAAGCACGAATTCCAGTTATTGCTAGATGCTCCAAAACTTCCTTCTCAGGGGGGTAGCAGGGAGGGAAGGAAAGGCAGAGGACTATTTTTGACATCTGGCTAAGTTGTTCTTTACCACCCTTCTCAATGGGTGTCCACACCAGACATTTCATTTGGAAGGAAAGAATGTTTGCAGTCACATTGTGTATGATCTGTGTCAGGTAAATCCTTGTGGTTCCTGCTCTCCTGATACCATGTGCTTGCAGGGGGCCTTAGCCAGCACCTCCCCTTGGGTCTCTGCAGCCCCATCGACTCTGTAGCTTGATGGAAGGGGGACAGGGACACCTAGGAGCTCACCTCTTCCAGGGGCAGCTCCTTGAGCAGCGGCAGCGAGCTGGAGAGCAGCCCGATGAGGAAGGGGGTTGGCGAGCACACGATGTCGATCATGGCGGGTGGCAGGACCGGGATGTAGGTATGCTGCCAGGTGAAGGGGTAGATGAGTGCCACTGTCGCGTGGCAGCACTTGGACAGGGTGCTGCAGCCACAGAGAGAACAGGGAGAGGGGGATGGGTCAGTGAGGGCAGAGCACAGGGTCTTCTCGGGCATGGGAGGCGGGCGGCCTCTGTGGGAGAAGGCAGCAGGGGGAGGAGTGTTCGCACTCTTTCCTCCCAGAGGCAAGTAGGTCAGGGAAGGTGCTAAGTGTGGATCGGGTCGAACACGAGGTACTTAGAGCCTACGCCAGGGGCTTTAAGACACAGCTTCAGGGACTAACCCAGCACCCTGGATAATTTTTCAAGCTCACCTTCACATGTGAACTACTCTTACGTGAGTTTTTTTTGAGACAGAGCCTCAAGCTGTCACCCTGGGTAGAGTGCTGTGGCATCACAGCTCGCAGCAACCTCCAACTCCGGGGCTCAAGCGATTCTCCTGCCTCAGCCTCCCAAGTAGCTGGGACTACAGGTGCCTGCCACAATGCCCAGCTATTTTTTGGTTGCAGCCGTCATTGTTTGGCGGGCCCAGGTTGGATTCGAACCCACCAGCTCAGGTGTATGTGGCTGGTACCTTAGCTGTTTGAGCCACAGGCGCCGAGCTCGTGATGTTTTGATTAAACCATTCATTTCCATCCCTTTTCCCAAACAAAATGAAAACATGATTAAAGCCTATTTCCTTGTGGATGCTCATTCTCTTACTGAAGATGCTCTATATTCTGATACTGTAGCTTTTGCATTGTTCTATTCCAAGCATTCTCTGAGCCAAGCATGAATATCTGGGTGCCATCTGAGAAAAGGAGACAAATTCTTTTGGTATTGGCATGCTAGCAGTCAGCTCCAAATTGGTCTTTGTTTTCTTTTTTTGAGACAAGTCTCAACACTTGGGGCACAAGTGATCCTCTTACCTCAACCTCCCAAGTAGCTTGGACTATAGGCACTCAGCACTTTGGAAGGCCAAGGGGGAGGATTTCTTGAGGCCAGGAGTTCAAAACTAGTCTGAGCAACATAGTGAGATCTTGACTCTGCCAAAAACTGAAAAACAATAAAAATAGGCCCAGAATGGTGGCTTATGCCTGTAATCCTAGCACTCTGGAAGGCTGAGACATTGTGTTTGAGAGCAGCCTGAGTAATAGAGACACCCTTCTCTACTAAAAGTAAAAAAATAAGCTGGGTGTGAGGGTGGCACCTGTGGCTCAAAGGAGTAGGGTGCTGGCCCCATATGCCGGAGGTGGTGGGTTCAAACCTAGCTCCGGCCAAAAGCTGCAAAAAAAAAAAAAATGCTGAGTGTGGTGGTGTACACCTATAGTCTCAGCAGCTACTTGGAAGCCTGAGGCAGGAGGATTGCTTGAGCCCAGGAGTTTGAGGTTGCTGAGAGCTAGAGTGTTGCCATGGCACTCTAGCCTAGGACAGGGGTTGTCTAAAAAAAAAATTAAAAAAAAAAAAAAAAAAAAAAAAAAAAGGGTGGGCGCAGTGGCTCACACCTGTAATTCTAACACTCTGGGAGGCCAAGGCTGGTGGATTGTCTGCGCTCACGAGTTTAAGACTACACTGAGCAAGAGAGAGACCCTGTCTCTAAAAATAGCTGGGCGTTGAAGCAGGTGTCTGTAGTCCCAGCTACTGGGGAAGCTGAAGCAAGAGAATCACTTGAGTCCAAGAGTTTGAGGTTGCTGTGAGCTATGACTCCAGAGCACTCTACTGAGGGCGACAAAGTAAGACTGTCTCAAGGCAAAAAAAAAAAAAAAAAAAAAGCACTCACTTTTGTCAGTCCATTAAAGGAGGAGAACAATGTAGTATTTGTGTTTCAGATTCATTTTACATTTCAGAGTTGTGGTTTAAGCAGTTTTGATTCAGGGGATTTAATATTATAGGATCACAGATTTTGAGTCATGGAAGAGATCTTGAGGATCGAGTTTACCCTCTTTTGAATTTTACAGTGAAAGAAAGTGAGGCTAAGCAGGGTGAAAGTAACCTGGGTTCTGGGTGGGTCAGAAGGGTCTAGCCCACTGGAGGAGGCAGGAGAGCTACAGGAAGGACGGAGGCACCGGTAAGGACATTGAGAACAGCCTATGTGCTCTTCACCATCTTTGCAATAGAGAATGAAATCTGTTTATTTTTTTCTCCCAACTCAAAGAAAAGGCTACCTAGAAGGAGGAAGCACAATGGGCTTCTTGCTTCGCTCTGCTGCTAGAGCCTTTTGAGGCTCTATGGAAGCCCTATGCTGCTGGCAGTGATGGAGGCCCTGGGGGCTGGGACACTGAGGACCAGTTTAGTTCAGCTGCAGTGAGTGTGAACCAACTGGAAGAGAAGGTGGTTGGAGAAAGGTTAGGAAAGGTGGTGATCAATGCTGGTGCCAGATGCAGAGCATGGATGGACAGATGTGACAGTGAACCAGATGCCCTGCACTAAAGGACAACTGTGTTCAGGTCTGATGGACAAATGACGGCAACTCAGCTGGGTAACCTGTTGGTTCTGCAGTTTGGTGCTGCCACTGTTGACTGCATCCTATAAGTATTATTTTAATCATCTAATCTTATCCTGCTTTTGCAGCTGGAGCCAAATGTTCTGGTTCTCATGAACAACTCCTTAGCCAGAGCCTATGGAGCACAGGGTTCCCAGAAAAACATGGCAACAAGCAGGCAGTTATTTGAGGGGTGTCCCATTCTTTTTGCTTCCTAGTCCACATCAATATTCTAAAAACAGGCAGCGCTCATAGCTCAGTGGGTAGGGCGCTGGCCATATACACTGAGGCTGGTGAGTTTAAACCTGGCCCAGGCCAGCTAAAACAACAATGACAACTGCAACAAAAAAATAGCTGGACACTGTGGTGGACGCCTATAGTCCCAGCTACTTGGGAGGCTGAAGCAAGAGAATTGCTTAAGCCCAAGAGTTGGAGTTGCTGTGAGCTGTGACGCCACAGTATTCTACCCAAGGCAATAGCTTGAGACTCTGTTTCAAAAAAAAAAAAAAAAAGTTCTAAAAACAATTGTGGGCCCAGCCCTGTGGTTCACGTCTATAATCCTAGCACTCTGGAAAGCCCAGGTAGGAGGAGCCCTTGAGCTCAGGAGTTCCAGACCAGCCTGACCAAGAATAAGACCTCCTCTCTACTAAATATAGAAAAATTAGCTGGGCATTGTGGAAGGTGCCTGTAGTCCAGGCTACTTGAGAGGCTGAGGCAGGAGGATCCCTTGAGCCCAGGAGTTTGACATTGCTGTGAGCCAGGCTGATGCCTCAGCACTCTAGCCTGGGCAACAGAGTAAGACTCTGTCTTGAACAAACAAACAAAACAATTCTGCCTGTGAAATAAAAGGAAAGGCCAAATTCTGCAAATACAGTTGTTAGTGGCAGGTATTCTCCCAAAATAAGTGGTAAAGGGGAAAAGAAAGAATTGTTTTGAGTTGAGCTTACGTGTTTTTCTTGATCACTGCTGCAAGTGGTAATGAAATAATTTTATTCCCAAACCTGTGAAAGCTAGGAGAGACCTCTTAGGGGTGGGGTAGGCAGGTGGGCACAGTAGGATAGGTGGTCTCTTAGGAATGGGCAGTGGTTCTGAGAACTGTAAGGACGACTTTTTTTTTTTATTATTGAGACAGAGTCTCACTTTGTCACTATAGGTAGAGTGCCATGGTGTCATAGCTCACAGCACCTCACACTCTTGGGCTCAATTGATCCTCTTGTCTCAGATTCCCAAGTACCTGGGACTACAGGCGCCTGCCACAGCAATTGGTGATTTAGGATGACTCTTCAAGCAAGCTCATGGCATAGCCTCGAGCAGTGGACAGGAGGAGAGGCAGAGTGTCTGAAGGAAACCCAAGAAAAGAGCCACCAGCTGGCTCACATCAGTGGGAGTGGAGGAAAGGCCAGCTCCCACAGCTGTGATCAATTGTGCAAAAGGGGGGCAGGGAAGAGAAGGCCCCAGTGGGAGGTAGGTTGGTTGCAGGTGAGAAGGGTCAGATTTTGGAATGTTTTGCTATTGGGTGGTGGTTCCTGAGGCCTGAAGCATTATTCTGGAACATCAGGAAACACTCACAAATGCTTAAGTTCTGGAGAAGATGCTTTGGCTCTGGTTGCTGCCAACCCTCTGTGCCAGACTTGGGATTCCTATGCTCAGCAGGCTTCTGTCTATGAGCTAGTAAGAATCTAGCACAGAGCTTCTCTAAGATGCAGCCAGAAAATAAATGATGAGTTTCCTAAATTAGACAAATATCTCAGGAATTGGAAGGATGATTCAATCAGTATTCTTTTCTTTCTTTCTTTCTTTTTTTTTTTTAGAGACAGAGTCTCACTTTGTTGCCTTCGGTAGAGTGCTGTGTTATCACAGCTCACAGCAACCTCCAGCTCTTGGGCTTAGGCGATTCTCTTGTCTCAGCCTCCTGAGTAGCTGGGACTACAGGTGCCTGCCACAATGCCTGGCTATTTTTTCGTTGTAGTTTGGCCGGGGCCAGGTTTGAACCCACCACTCTTGGTATATGGGGCCGGCGTCCTACTCACTGAGCCATAGGCGCCACCCCTCTATCAGTATTTTTTAGCATCCGATGGCAAAGTCCTCTCCTACTAGAGCATCATTCCCTAGAATATGAGTGAAAGATAAACTCAGGTCTGCTCTGAGGCCTAGTGGAACCTGCTGGGAGCTGGGTGTCACCATACAGTAGTTGCTATGTTTCCATTACTGTCCTTGCAAACCCTGTGCCATACAGTTTAAAGAGAACATCGGATGGGACTCAAGAAAACTAGTTCAGGCCAGGCACAGTGGCTCACGCCTGAAATCCCAGGGACTTTGGGAGGCTGAGACAAAAGAATTGCTTGAGGTTAAGAGATCAAGACCAGCTTGGGCAACATAGTGAGACCCTGGTCTCTACAAAACATTTAAAAAAGCTGGACATGGTGGCTCACACCCACAATCCTAGCACTCTAGGAGGCTGAGGTGGGAGGATCCTTTGAGCTTAGGAGTTCAAGACCAGCCTGAGCAAGAATGACACCCCTGTCTTTACAAAAAATAAAAAACCTAGCTGAGCATGGTAGTGGGCATCTGTAGTCCCAGCTACTTGGGAGGCTGATGCAAGAGGACTGCTCAAGCCCAAGATTTTGAGGTTGCTGTGAGCTGTGATGCTACAGCACTCTACCCAGAGCAAGAGTGAGACTCTCTCTCAAAAAAAAAAAAAGAAAAGAAAAAGAAGAAAACTAGTTCTGTTACTTCCTGTGTTATCTCAGGTAAAGCCCATAACTTCTTTTTATTTATTTATTTTTAAATAGTTTGATCTTGTTTTAAATTTTTTTTTTTTTTTGCAGTTTTGGCCAGGGCCAGGCTTGAACTGGCCATTCCCAGTATATGGGGCTAGTGCCCTACTCCTTGAGCCATAGGAACCATCGTTTTTTTTTTTCTTTTTGAGACAGAGTCTCACTATGTTCCCTTGGTAGAGTGCTGTGGAGTCACAGTTCACAGCAACCTCCAACTCTTGGGCTTCAGCAATGCTCTTGCCTCAGCCTTCCAAGTAGCTGGAACTACAGGCACCCACCACAATGCCCCTTTGTTTTTTGGTTGCAGTTGTCATTGTTGTTGTTTAGCAGGCCTGGGCTGGTTTCAAACCTGCCAGCCCTGGTGTATGTGGTCTGTGCCCTAACTGCTGAGCTGCAGGCGCTGAGCCAAGTCTGTAACTTCTTAAGGCCTCAGATTTTTCTTTTCTTTCTTTCTTTCTTTCTTTTTTTTTTTTTTTAGAGACAGAGTCTCATTTTGTTGCCCTCAGTAGAGTGCTATGGCGTCATAGCTCACAGCAACCTCTAACTCTCTTGGGCTTATGCGATTCTCTTGCCTCAGCTTCCCGAGTAGCTGGGACTATAGGTGCCTGCCACAATGCCCAGCTATGTTTTTTTGCAGTTGTCACTGCTGTTTTAGCTGTCCAGGGCCGGGTTTGAACCCGCCATCCTCTGTATATGGGGCTGATGCCCTACCCACTGAGCCATAGGCGCCACCCTTCCCCTTGCTTCATTTAAATCATTAAAAGTTCTACCAAAATGACAAAAAGAAAATTTCTTTTTCTATCTTTCTCTCTCTTTCTTTCTTTTTTTTGAGACAGAGCCTCAAGCTGTCGCCCTGGGTAGAGTGCTGTGGCATCACAGCTCATAGCACCCTCCAACTCCTGAGCTCAAGCGATTCTCCTGCCTCCGCCTCTCAAGTAGCTGGGACTAAGTAGAGTGCTGTGGCATCACAGCTCACAGCAACCTCCAACTCCTGAGCTCAAGCGATTCTCCTGCCTCCGCCTCCCA
>CAUYPK010037356.1:0-10000 GCA_963574355.1 Loris lydekkerianus | reverse complement strand
GCTTTAACAAGATTTCAGGTTATTTGTGTGCACTTTCAAGTCCGAGAAACCTTTATTCAGAATGCCAGCGATAACGGGGTTTAATGAAATGTTCTTATGGTTTGTTTGGTACCTCTCATAAGCAGAAGTCTGCAGAACTCTTGGGAGCACGCACCGTTTATGGAAACACTTGTTAAGTTCCTGGCTTTCTTAATAGAGGTAAGCTTTTAAGAGCAGAGATTGTGGCTTTTTTTTCTAGCAGTGTATCTCTAGACATCTTATGGTGCCTAGTACGCAGTTGGCACTCAGAAAATGTCTGTTGGGTAAATGAGTATGCTAGAATAGTTAAAACTGGTTGTTAATCCTAAGCAGCTACAGGCACAGTAATTCTCATGGCATCAGGCGCTAGTGTGGGAACAGGCAAAATGAAAGTATATCTACTTGTAGCTTTATTTGCTGGAAGCTCCGGCTACAATGACCAGAGTGTCACTCTTGGCTTCCTTGCGTGTCCTCTGTGGCTTTTATAATATAAACTAATATTAATAAATGCAGATCTTAATCATGTTAGTGCCTTCTGTAGAGTTTTTAAAAAAATTAGAATCCAGACTTCATTTGGATTTCACCAGTTTTTCCATTAATATCCTCTTTCTGTTCCAGGATCCAGTCCAAGGTGTGCATTGTATTCAGGTGTCATGTTTCCTTAGTCTTTGGTCTGTGATAATTTCCCAGTCTTTCCTGGGTTTTCATGACTTTGTTAGCTTGGCTTTTTTTGATGGACAGCTTTCCATAGACCAGATAGGATCATTCAGGTCTGGGGAAAAGCTCTCACACTGTGGAAAGTAAGGCCACAACAGAGGTAACTCTATTTCTGCTTTTACTTATTTGTTTATGTAATAAATACATCTATCATGCTTATGTAACAACATACAACTTTAGTACTGTTTTCAGTAACAGATTTCTTGGTTACAGTTCCTAATTGGTTGAGATTTAGAAACATGTTACACTATGGCAGTTGTGAACCACTATTTTAAAATATACTGTATTTTATTTTTCTGATGGGTTAAGACCCAGGCTAAGGTAGAGGAGGAAGGAAAAAGGAGAGACCAGATAGACAGGGGACAGTAGGTCAAAGGGGGAAAAGGGGGACATAGGTGAAGGGAGTGACAAGAATGGGACAAAGAGGAGTGGGGCAGCTGCATAGAAGAGAGCCAGGCGTGGATACTTAATGTTCATTCATTTATTCAGTTAGTACTTACTGAGTGATTAAAATGTGCCATATTCAAGTCAGTGCTTTAGACTCAAGATGACTGGGGGATGGACCACATTAAATAAACATGCAAATAAGTACATAGTAATTACAGGTAGTGATAAGTGCTGTAAAGAAGAAAGGGCGCTGGAGAAGCTTGAGGGAACTGCTGTTTCAGGTTGGTTGGTTTAGTTGATGGGGGCGCTCTCTCTCTTTCTTTTTTTTTAAATTAAATCATAGCTGTGTACATTAATGCAGTCGTGGGGTACAATGTGCTAGTTTTATATACAATTTGAAATATTTTCATCAAACTGGTTAAAATAGCCTTCACGGCATTTTCTTAGTTATTGTCTTAAGACATTTATATTCTACACCTAGTAAGTTTCACATGTACCCTTGTAAGATGCACCTTAGGTGTGGTCTCGCTGATTACCCTCCCTGCACCCATCCTCCCCCTTCCCCTCTCCTCTCTCTCTCCTTTCCCGATATTCTTGAGCTATAATTGGGTTATAGCATTCATAAGAAAGCTGTAAATTGGGGGGCCCTCTTGAGTATGTGGCATTTGAACTCAGCTCTGGTGACCCTTCATAATTATCACCCACTGGTTATCCCATCTCTTCGTTATCCCCCCCCCACACACACACACCTTTTAGGCACTGTGCTTATTACTGGCTCTGTGCCCTCTTTATGTATGATTTCTTCTCCTTCTCAAGATGTTCCCCCTCCTTCACATGTGGAAGTGATACTTCTCACTCATAGATTTGCTCAAATCCTGTGTCCTTTACAAAGTTGTTCCATGTTTATCTATGCATATATTTGCCACTCTGCTTGCCTGTGAACTATTTTCTAGAGTGGCTGGAACATTTCATATTCCCACCATTGATGTATGACTGATTTCTCTATCACTGCTGCATTTGGTGTTACCACTATTTTTTACCTTTAGCCATTTTGATAGATAGGTAGTGATATCTCGTTGTGGTTTTAATGTGCCTTTCTCTAATGGCTAATGATGTTGAACATCTTTTCATTTGCTTATTTGTTCTCTGTATGTTTTCTTCTGGGGACTATCTTTCATTCATTTTCTAATTGGATTGTCTTTTTTACTGTTGAGTTTTGAGAGTTCTTTATATATTCTAGATACCAGTCCTTTGTCTGTAGCTTATCTTTTCACCCCCTGGGGAGAGGGGGTCTTTTGCAGAGCAGAAGTTTTTAACTTAATTGAAGTGATGTTTCTCCATTTATTCCTTTATGGATCATGATTTTGATGTCAAGTGTAGGAACTCTTTGTCTCAACCTAGCTTCTAAAGATTTTCTTCTAGGCTTTTTTCCTTAATGGTTTTATAGCTTTACACAATTAATTTTGAGTTAATTTTTGCATGAATGAGATTCATGTCAGTACTTTTGTTTGTTTTTGTCTATCAATGTCCAGGTGCTTCAGCAGTTTTTTGTATGAGTCTGTTTCTGAGTTTTGTGATTCTGTTCCATTGAGGTATGTGTCTGCCCTTTTGTAAGTATCACACAGTCTTGGTGTATGATAAATCTTGAAATGGGGTAGACCAATTCCTTCCATATTCTTCTTTTTCAAAGTTAATTTAGCTTTTCTAGTTTTTTTTGTCTTTCCATAGAAATTATAGAACAATCTTGTTTATATGTACAAAAAGATCTTGCTGGGATTTTGATAGAATTGCACCAGACCTGTATTAGTTTGGGGAAAGTTGACATCTTTACTATGTAGCATTTTTCAATCTGTGAATATAGTTTGTCTCTTTATTTATTTAGATTTTGATTTTTTGTTTTATATCAGCGTTGTGTAGTTTTATCATATAGATCCCTATACAAATGTTTTGTTAGATTTTATTAGATTTGTATGTAAATAGTTATTTTTTAAAAAAGCAATTGTATATGGAATCGTATTCTTAATATTGGTGCCCATGTGTTCATTTCTAATATGTAGAAATATAATCAGCTTTCATATGTCGTTCTTGTATTCTACAATCTTGCTGAATTATTAGTCATAGGAGTTTTTCTGCAGATTCCTTGAGATTTTCTATGTAGATAATCATGTCACCTTCAAATAAGGACATTTATTATTATTATTTTAAATTTATTTATTTTTATTGTTAAATCATAGCTGTGTACATTAGTGCAATCAAGGGGTACAATGTGCTGCTTTCATATACAATCTGAAGTATTCTCATCAAACTTCAGCGTAGCCTTCATGGCATTTTCTTAGTTACTGTATGTAGGCATTTGTATTCTGCATTTAGTAAGTTTCACCTGTACCCATTCTAAGATGCACCATAAAATGTTCTGCCAACAATAAGAGTCTTCCTATCCTTATTAGTATTTGACATTCTCAGATTTAAAAATTTTTGCCAATCTGATGAGTTTTCCTGATTATGTGTGTCATTCAGCACTTTTAACATTGCCTATTAGGACCTGGCCTATTGCTAATCAGAGTTATGCTCGAAGTATAAAATGCACATTAGATTTTGAAGATTTAACATGAAAAAAGAATGTAAAATATCTCAATAATTTTTGTATTGATTGTATGTTGAAATAATATTTTGACATGTTAGGTTAAATAAAATATATTATTAAGATTAATTTATCCTGGTACTTTTTAAAATGTGCTTATTAGAAAATTTAAAAATGCATTTGTAGCTCTTTACATATTCCTGTTGAACAGCGCCAGGATAGAAATTCCAGTAAAATATTGAATCATCACAGTAGACTTCCGTGTTTTGTAACTTCAGTAGTAATCCTCTTAAAGATTCACCATTATTTCCAATGTTTGCTTTTGTTGTTTATTCCTACACTATTAGATTAAGGATGTTTTCTTCTACTTCTGCCTTGTTGAGAGTAATTGTAATGAATGAAGATTAAATTCTATCATTTTGCATCTATTAGGATGATCATGTAGTTTCTTTAATCTTTTAGTACGGTCAACTATATGTGTATGTATTTTATATGTATATACATATACACGTATACATATACAGATACATATACAGATACATATACATATACATACACATATATTTTATGTGGAACCTTGGCAACATGGGATAAACTTACCTGGCCATCTTACACTCTTATATACCTTGCTGGATTTCATTCGCTTAGCTTTACTTAGGAATTTCTCACTTATATTCATATATAAGATGGCTCTATAATATTGATTTTTTTTTTTTTTTTTTGTAATCTCCTTATTGGCATCAAATTCACACTGCTACTGCTGTTTCTAATAGCCAGCATTTTTTAAGTACTTACTGGTGCCAGGGGATTTGCAGGAAGTCCCTTATTGACTCCCCACAACAAACTTACAAAGTAGATTCTGTTCTTATCTCTATTTAATAAATAGGAATTTGAGACACAGAGGGCATAGGAAACTTGCCTAACGGTGGTGCTTCATTTTGCACAAAATGGTAGACTGGATATACCAAGAAAACCTCCTAATTCAAAACATCTAAAATGTTAAATAAAACATTTATAAAATCTCAGAATGAACTGTGAACATGGAAAGAAAGTAGGGGAGAGCCACCTCTCCTCTTGTTTTCATTCTTTGAGCTTCAGTTTTTAAAGCCCTTTAAGGGGGAGCAGAAG
The DNA here is from genome assembly GCA_963574355.1 of Loris lydekkerianus. NCBI lineage: Eukaryota > Metazoa > Chordata > Mammalia > Primates > Lorisidae > Loris > Loris lydekkerianus. The sequence continues at coordinate 5,169 of CAUYPK010037356.1, read as the reverse complement.
ACAGAGCTGAGGTCCCAAACAAAGTGGGAAATTGGATCAACAACCTCCAAGATACGTCCAAACCCTGAAAAGTGACCCACGTGGTGATTAAATTAGAAAAAATTCTACCCCTCACATATGCTCTAGTTATACAGAAAGGAAATTTGCCTCTCTTAGCTTTGCTCCGGGTGAGTGGGTTGGGTGATAGGTTGGGGGAAGGTCCGGGATTGCTCTCGCTACATCCCACAAGTTTTGAAAAAATAATTTCAGAAAAGAGAATTTTCACTATTATTCAGCTCTAAATCTTTTATAATTCCTCTTTAACTCTTGATCATATACAAGTGCAATTTTCAATGCCAAACAGGGGTATTTTGATTTTTACTCTTTTCTTGTTGATCTTAAGGCAATATGCAAACTGCATATTCTGAATTTTTGAATTGTGCTGAGACTTCCTTTGTGACTTAATTAACTTTTGTAAATATGCCCCATATGCATGAAAAAAATGTATATTCTCCATTTTGGAGATACACAGTTATCTTAACGTACATGTACATCTAATGGATCATGTTTGTTCACTGTACTGATTTTGTCTGATTTATTTAATGGTGTCTGAAAGAGTTGTGTTAAAAATTTCCCACTAGGAATGTGGATTTATCTAATTTCGTTTGTAGTTCTATCAATTTTTTGTTTAATATGCGTAAGCTTATTAGTAGTTCCATACAAGTTCACGAGAGTTATATTTTCTTGTACATTTAAAAAAAATCATTTAAAAGTGAAGCATTTTTTCTCTGTGTTTAAAAATACTTTTAGCCTTAAATTCATTTTTTTCTGCTATTAGTATTGTTTATTAGAATTATTTTGGTTAGTATTTTCCTGGTCTATATTTTTTCATCTTTTTATTTTCATTCTTTCAGTATACGTTTTAAGTGTGTCTTTTGAAAATAGCCCATTGCTAATGTTTGGTTCTTTATCTCTAGTTACAGTAATTGTTTCTTGATTAAGTAAGTTTACTCTGTTTCCATTGATGATGGCCAATGACAGACTTATTTCTCCCATCTTATGTTATCTCGTATTTACCACGCTTTTTACCTTGCTTCTTCTTTTTTTTTTCTTTATTGATTTATTTTGGATTTACACATTTTAATCATTTTCTCCCTTCTTCCACCTCAGAGGCTTGAAAATTTTAGATTCTACTTTTTTCATAATTTCTTCACATTTTAAAAATTGACACTAAGCACTTTCTACTTAATGTCTATAGTTTTCAGTTTCTCTATTCTTCTTCTGAGCAAGACAAGAAATTTACAGGCTTTAGTGACCCATAAAAATCCCTCCTTCAATCTGCCATTTTATTATTGTATAGACTTTCAGTTTTACTCATTTTAGAAGGCATAAAATCAGCTATTGTTATTAACAGCTGATATATAAATAGATTTATCAATACCTTTTGTTAATTCCTTTGCTACCTGTGCTCCGTACATCCCACTCTTTTCTTCTGGGTTCCTTTTTCTTCTTGCTGAGGTACACCTTTCATAACCTACTACAGTTGGAGAAACGTTGGTTTTGCTCCGCATACAATTCTCATTATTTTCCTTTATTATGTGGAAGCTATTTCTCCATCTTCCACTGGTGTCAGTTCAGTGATGAGAGGCTTGCTTTCAGTCTAGGGGCTGCTTCCATGTAGGTAACCTGTCTTCTTTCTCTCCTGGTAGCAGTTAGGATTTTCTCTTTATCCTCACCATTCTGAATTTTCACTATGATATGCCTAGATGTGGATTTTTGTTTGTTTTTCTGTCTCAGCAATCGAGGTGAACGTTTAGTCTGAAGGCTCACATCTTTCTTCATTCCTCAGCCTGGAAAATTCTTAGCTACTCTCAGCCATTATTGCTGCTGGTGGTGATTCCCTTTCCTCTGTTCTCTAGCTTTTGGAATTACATGAGAAACATTTTGGAGCTCCTCCCACTCTATCACATTTCCCTTTATCCTTTTATTATAATTATATTTTAATTTTGAAGCCATCTCAAAATTATATGTGCAAGCTTTGTACAGGTAACTTCCTTTTCCTGGACAATTTGAGAATAAGTTGCCGATCTGCTGCCCTGTTACCTCAGAATACTTTATAGTGTATATTTCCTACAGATGAGGACGTTCTACACAATTGTAATACAACCATCAAAATCAGGAAATTACATTGTATATTTATTAGTGTATATTTATTTAATATTTGTACATTACTACCATCTAATCCTCAGAGCCCATTACAGCTTTGTCAACTGTCCCAATAATGTCCATTGTAGAAAATGGATCCAGTTCAGAAATGTGTTGCATTTAGTGGTCAAGTATCTTTAATTCCCTTCAGTATGAAACATTTCCCCAGTCCTTCCCTGACTTTTAATAATTATCTTGATGCTTCTGAAGACTCACATGCCAGTTATTCTCCATTGTAACACTGGAGAGTGTTATTTAAAACCAGGATCTCCTCTACCCCATTAAAAAGTGGCCTTATGGCACGAACAGAAACTCTGCAAATGAAGATAGACTGATGGCCAACGAACACATGAAAAAACCCTCAGCATCTCTGATCAGGAAAATGCAAATCAAAACTACAATGAGATAGCACCTAACTCTGGTGAGAATGATTTTTATCAAAAAGTCCCAAAACAACAGTTGCTGGCATGCATGTGGAGAGAAAGGAACTCTTATACACTGTAGGTGGGACTGCAAACTAACTTAACCTCTATGGAAAGCAGTACGGAGATATCTCAACAAACTAAACATAGGGCATAGACCTTCCATTTGGTCCAGCAATCTCACTGCTAGGTATTTACCTTAAGGAAAAAAAAAAAATTTTATAAAAGAAGATACTTGCACTTAAATGTTTCTAGCAGCTCAATTCACAGTCACAAAGATGTGGAAACAACCCAAGTTCCCACCAATACATGAATGGATGAATAATCTGAGGTGTACTCAGATAAGCATCATGGAGTATTACTCAGCCATAAAAAAATGGTGATCTAGTATCTTTTGTAACAACCTGGATGAAACTGGAGACTATTCTTCTAAGTGAAGTGAATTATCACAAGAATGGAAAAACAACCACCACAAGTACTCAATACTGAATTGGAACTAATCATCAACACTTACGCACACGTGTGGAAGTAAAACCCAATGAAAGGTGGTTGGGAAGGGGGAGAAGGAGTTGGGTAAATTCACACCTAAAGTGTACAGTGCACACTATCTGGGTGAAGGGCACACTTACAACTTTGACTCAATTTGTACAAAAGCAAATTATGTACCCAAAATGTGTGTGCCCCTGTAATATTATGAAAAAACAAAACAAAACAAAACAACCCCCCCCCCCCCCAAAGATCTAGGCACTGGGCATTCTTATTTCTAGTGGCGTAATTTTTTTCTAGGTTATCTCAAGTGGACAGGACATGTGTGTGCTTACAGATGTATCCATCTGTATGCATGTGTGTATATATTTAAAAATCCATACGTTTATATGATTCCTCTAATTCCAATTTCTCACAGAGTTTGTTCTAGCCTTTCTGCTATACTAATATGTAATTGTTTTCTGTAACAGTGGAGAACCTGGCTGTCATCATGTACAGACTACATATTACCATGAAAGTTTGTCATGCCTCTAAGAGTCAGAGCTATACAAAAAGATGTATTTAGAGAAATTTTGCTCCCTTATTCTTACTACTCTTTCTCACGTCCCCCTTTTTCCTCCCTACTCCCACCCACAGCTATAAAGTAGTCAATGCATATTAGTTACTCGTTTATTCTTCCTGTATTTCTTCTGCACATATGAGCAGGTACATATTTTTTTGCATCCCTTTCTTTCCTAGAAGAAGGGTAGTTTACTATACATACTTTTTTGCAGTTTGTCATTGTCATTTGAAGTCACTGCATATCAGTTCTGGGATATCCTCCTTATTTTTTTGCAGCTATATATGGTGCAGTACTCCACAGTGTGGAAGTACAACAGTTTTTTGCCAATTACTCTATTACATGTGGGTATTTAGAGGGTCTTCAATATTTTTCAATTACATTATTGCAATGAATAGCCTTGCAAATATGCATTTTTGTTTCATTCATATACATACATTCGGGTTTGATTTCTAGAAGTGGGATTGCTGAATCAAAAGTAGGCATGTGTGCAGATAGTTTTGTTAGATGTGGCCAAATTCCCCTCCAAGACGGTTTTGGTTTCCCCAGCAGCAGTGTTAGTGCTCACTTTCCCACAGCTTTGCCAAAAGATTAAGGATGTTGTCACACTTTAAAATTTTCACCAATCTAATAAATGTGAAATGGTACCTCAATGTTCTTTAAATTTACCTTTCTGTAATTATGAGTGAGTTTGATCACTTTTCAGATGGTTAAGGGCCATTTTAGGTAGCATGCAGGTGTGATTGTCTGCTTGTGTCTTTTTGAGCTTATTGAGCTTTGGGTTTTGGTTTCTCAACTTCTTTTGGGGGGGGGGAGACAGAGTCTCACTTTGTTGCCCTCAGTAGAGTGCCATAGTGTCACAGCTCTCAGCAACCTCAAACTCAGGCTGAAGCCATTCTCTTGTGTTTAGCTTCTCAAATAGCAGGCTCCTGCCACAATGCCTGGCTATTTTTCTTAGAGACAAGGTCTCGCTGTGGCTCAGGCTGTTCTTGAACCCATGAGCTCAGGCAATCCATCCTCCTCGGCCTCCCAAGTGCTAGGATTACAGGTGTGAGCCACTGTGCCCGGCCCGCTTTCTCAACTTTTAAGAGTCATTTGTCTATTAGGATTATATTCTGTGGTTATTATTACAAATACTTTCTTCTGGTTTGTTAAAGTTTTTTGACTTTGTTTAGGGTTTTATTTTTTTTTGCCATACAAACACTTTGTATTTTTTTTGTAGTGAAATGTATTAATATTTCCTTTCATTGTGTTTGAGCTTTGAATCATGTTTAAAAACCTTTTCGTAACCTGTAAATTAAGTAGGAATCTAGAAGCTCTGTGGTATGCTTGACTCTTTTGCCAACTCCCCCATCAGTTTCTCTTTTATTTTTTTATTTTTTTATTTTATTTTTTTTATTATAGATAAAAATATGCACCATAGATGTGGCCCAACCCATCACCCTCCCTCCACCCAAACCTCCCCCCTCCCTTCCCCTTCCTTGGTCCTTTCCTCATAGTCTTGTGGTATAGTTGGGT
>CAUYPK010037355.1:0-39359 GCA_963574355.1 Loris lydekkerianus | reverse complement strand
GGGTGGGGCCACATCTATGGTGCATCTTAGAATGGGTACAGGGAAAACTTACTAAATGCAGAATACAAATGCCTACATACAGTAACTAAGAAAATGCCTTGAAGGCTATGTTGAACAGTTTGATGAGAATATTTCAGATTGCATATGAAACCTGCACATTGTACCCCTTGATTGCACTAATGTACACAGGTATGATTTAATAATAAAAATAAATAAATTTAAAAAATTAAAAAAAAATAAAAATTTCTAGAGCAGAATGTTAATGGAAATACTATATATAAAAACAATGGCATGCATCCATTTGTAATGAAAATATCTCATGGAACAAGGAGTTGAATGGAACTTCTTAGCTAGATAAAGAGTATCTACCTAAAATAAAACCTGTAGCATACTTTGTACTTTTTTGTTGGGGGTTGGGGGAGCGGGGCAGGATTTGTTGAAGGTACAAAGAATAAGGTTACACTAAGATTGCAGTTGTTAGGTAAAGCCCCTCTTGTAATTGTGTCCTGCCCCCAAGAGATGTGCCATACACCATGACCCCCCCATCTCCTCTCCCCTCCCCTCACCCTATCCCTCATTCTACTACCCCCACCCTGACATACTTTGTTCTTAATGGTCAAAATTAGAAGCATTTCTCATTAAATCAAAAGGTGTTTAAAATTTTTTTTTTTCCATCCAGATTGTCCTACATAAACAAAAACCCATTCATGTATGTTTGGCAGAGGGTAAGGCAGGAAGAGAAAGGTTTTGTTTCTGTTTGGCTTATTTTACGATTTTTTAAAAGTGTATGATTCACTTTGACAGCTTTCCCGCAAAGCTGTACCAATTTAAACTTTTGTCAACGGGGTGTGAGCGGGTTCATTCCACCACATGTTCACAAGCATTATGCATTACCATTTTAATAAATAACAGACTACCTCTTTTTTTTGGCAGTTTGACCAGTATAGCGTTTGAACCCACCACCCTTGGTATATGGGGCTGGCGCCCTATCCACTGAGCCACAGGCACTGCCCCCAGAATGCCTCTTTTTTGGAAAAAAAAAAAAAAGTCTTCAATGCCTTGTGAGGCTGAACATACTCAGTATATTGCATATCTTTATATATTTTTAAAATTCTTTATTATAACTGTGTACATTAATGCGTTTATGACGTACAATGTGCTGATTTGATATACAATGTGGAATGCTTACATCTAACTGATTAGCATAACCATCTCCTAGATAACTTATTTGTTGGGATAAAACATTTATTTTTATTTTATAAAACTTTTTATGAAGTTATTATTAATTTTTTGTTTTATTTGTAAAGAATGTTTGCAGCATTAATAAGAGATAATAAACTTTTACCTGCCATAGCTGATAATGAGTATGTTTTTTAACTTTGTCATTTGGATTTTACTCACACTTTTTATTGTTTTTTTTTTTTTTATTAAATCATAGCTGTGTACATTAATGCAATCATGGGGTACAATGTGCTGGTTTTATACTTTTAATGGTGTTTTACCATACAGAAAATTGTTAATGTTTTACATGGCAAGAACTAACAATATTTTACAAAATTTTAAAAGATACTTGCAAAATATTCTCCATGTGTTGGCCACTTCTTATAGAATTTTGTGATGAATATTTTGTAAATAAAGGTACATTTAGCTGCAATTTTCCATTTTCTCTTTGAGTAGCAAATTTAGGGGTGACTTTTGGGGACAACCTGTGGTTATAACACCTATTGGTTATACCTGCCAGAATTACTACATTAACAAGTATGGTGATCTTTTTTTTTTTTAGTTTGTCATTCCTTCTATATTAATAAATTGTCATTCTTTTAATAATAAATTTCTCTCTTCCTTTGTATTTATTTGTTTGTATAAACATACAAAGTATAATTTAAGTATCATTATGGACTCATCACTTTTTTTCTCGTATCATTTCTAACTTTGCTTTTATGCATATCCCTATATATTAGAGTTTTGAATAATTTTGTTCTTTACAGATCCCATCCTGTTTAATTAAATTAGCATTATTTGGGAGCGAATGATAATTCTTATCACTGACTCCAATTATTCTATTGTATCCCTATTTTTAGTAGATATTTTAATTTCAAAATATTAATGGGTACAAATAGTTTTGTTCCATGAAAGTCAGGGTTTTTCATGTGTCAGTCACCAGGATAGTGTTTGTTGCACCTGATAGGTCAGTTTTTTCTTTTTGTTTGTTTGTTTGTTTTTTGAGTCAGAGTCTCACTTTGTCACCCTTGGTAGAGTGCTGTGGTGTCACAGCTCACAGCAACCTCCAGCTCTTGGGCTTAAGTGATTCTCTTGCCTCAGCCTCCTGAGTGGCTGGGACTACAGGTGCTCACCGTAACTGCTGGCTATTTTTTTGTTGCTGAGGTCTGAGTTCGAGTCTGCCACCCTTGGTATATGGGGCCAGCACCCTACTTGCTGAGTCACAGGTGCTGCCCGTGATAGGTTAGTTTTTAATCCCTCACTCCCCTCCCTTCTTCTTGGTTTCCAATGTCCTTTAGGTCCCTTTGTACCCACATGCACCCATCATTTATCTCCCACTTATTAGTGAGAACACATGGTATCCATTCCTGAGATGTTTTGCTTAGGAAAAAAATCTCTCACTATATTCAAAAATTAATTCAAGATGGACAAAAGCCTTAAATTTAAGGCATGAAATCATAAAATTTAGTAAAAAATGTAGGGAAAACTCTTCTAGACATTGGTCTGGGCTGAGAATTTATGGCTAATACCCCAAAGGCAAATATAGCAACAAAAACAGGAATAAGTAGGACTTACATTAAAAAGCTTCTAGGCAGCTAAGGAACTAATCAACAGAGAGTATAAACAACCTACAGGATGGGAGAAAATATTCACAAACTGTACATTCAACAAAGGCCTAATAACCAGAATTTACAAAGAACACAAATCAGCAAGACAAAAAGAAAAACAAACAACCCTATCATGAAGTAGACATAAGACATGAACAGAATTTTTTCAAAAGAAGATAGACAAATGGCCAACAAACATGAAAAAAATGCTCCACATCACTAATCATGAGGGAAATGCAAATTAAAACCACAATGAGATGCCACCTTACCCCTATCAGAAGGGCCATTAATAAAAAGTCAAAAAACAATAGCTGTTGGCATAGATGCAGAGAGAAAGGAACACTTACACACTGTTGGTTAGACTGCAAATTAATACAACCTCTATGGAAAATAAGAGATTCCTCAAAGAAATAAGAATAGACTTGTCATTCAATCCAGCGATCCCACTACTGGGTATCTACCAAAAGGAAAATAAGTCCTTTTATCAAAAAGACACCTGCACTCAAATATTATTACAGCACAAGTCACAATAGCAAAGATGTGGAATCAACTTAAGTACCCATATTTGAGTGGGTAAAGAAAAATGTGGTATATATGTGGACCGTGGAATACTACTCAGCCATAAAAAGGAATGAGATAATGTCATTCCCAGCAACTCAGATGGCACTGGATACTTTTTTAAAAATTATAAACATTTTCTATGCTCTTGTATTTCAAAATGTTCTCGACTTTTTTTTTTATTTATTAAGTAAGATGAATGTAGCATCATTTTGTGATGTTAAAAAATACAAACTTACCACTCTCTGATATATTATTTTTAATTTCATTTTAACCATAAACTTGGAGAAAGCTGAAGTAAAATTCTAAAGTAAGAACTATACCTATTTGTTTGGAAAGGGGAGGTAGAAGAGGTAGAAAGGTAATAGTTACATTCTCACTTAACCAACATTTAAAAAAGTTGTCCAGTGTCATTTATCTGACATTGTTTCTCCAAAGTGCCTCATCTACTCTAGCCAGACAGATCTCTTCATTATTCCTGCTTCAGGCCATGTGCATTTCAAATTCTAAGCCTTTGCTGAAAATAGTCTTTGCTAGGCATATTCTTTCTCTTCCCTTCAGTTTATTAAAATCTGTTTTTTTTTTAAGGACTCTTTAAGGCCAAACTCTAGCCCCTCCATCATAAAGCTTTCTTTAATATCTGTTCCATGCAGTTCAAACATTTTTAGAACTTTTTCTAATTATAACAGCAATAAAACAAGGTCATAGAATGTTTGATAAAGAGAGGACATACTTTGTACAACTTTAACTCCCTATTATATATTATATATTCCCTTAGACTATTTTTAATATGAATACATAGTTGTAGCCCTAATGAACTTATAATTTTGTGTGCTATGTTAGCATAGTTTGTGCTTTTCTGTGTTACTTTATTCTGTTTATTATGACCATTTTAATGACTCTCCAATATTCCATGCAGTCAATGTGCTATTATTTACTTAATCTTTGCTTTAATGCTCTCCCTTCTAATAAGAAACACTGTAGTGAAAAATATTTGTTGTGTCATTTTCCACTCTTTGGACAATTATTTTTCTAGAATAAATATCAAGAATTGAAATTCGAGGAGAGAAAAGAGAAAAGAATTTTCAGGCTCTTGATACATGTTATCATATGACTTTCATCCACCAATTTCACGTGTAAGAGTTCTGGTACCCCAGTAGCCTTGATGTCATTGGATATGAATTTTTTCTTTCACTTTTTAGGGAGAACAAAGCATGTTAAACATGTTGCCCCTAATTCTCTATTGTCATGTATTCGTCAGTGTGCATGTGTTTATTTTGTCTCCACAAAGAGAGTGTAAGGTCCTCGCTTGAAGCTAGAGATAGTGATAAGTTTATTCTTTATGCCCCATGATATCCCCCTCAAAAGTATGGCATACATAGTTGTTGTCAGTATTTGCTTAAGTGAATTAAACATTCACAACATTCCTTTTGTGTTCCACAAACTCAAGGTCAATTACAATTTGGCAGGCACCAAATTCACCCTAACTTCACCTGTAGAGGTTATACACATGACATGTACTAATCCTTGGAATCAATGTTACCTGAAAATTTCAGTAAGCACGTGTATATTGACTTTTTTGAGAACATCAGACTCATTTTATTCTAGTTCTTACCCAATTAATTCACAAAATATGAGCTGTTTAACCAGCGTTTTCAGGGTTGGCTCATACAAAGACTGGACAAAGAACTCAGCAGTGGTCCTCTACAACAACTGACCTCCTAGGTTTCTAAAATGTCTCCTACCTCTGCAAGAAAGTACAAGCCACCTGACATGGAAGTACTCTATTGTCAAAAGTTTGTAGCTATGCTTGTTTCGCACTTTGTCTTTATTTTAGAACAGTGCCAGGGATAGGATGGACAGTCAATATGTATTTGCTGAATGGCTGAATGAATGCATCTGTGTACTTACATTGCATTAATCAATCACTCTACAAATACTTATTGACCTCTTGTGAGGTGCAAAGCCCTGTGTACTGGTTACTGTGAAAAAAACAGACTAAGTTGACAGATCCTCCTCATGGTGGGAATTTGGATCTAATGAGCTTGAGGTTCCATTAGTGCATTTTTCTACAATTCATGTGCATTTCCCTTACTACTAACATGTCACACCCACAAGCCAAATAAAACTTCGGAGTTGCATTTCTGTGATGACAGCCCCACCCCATCTCCCCAGGAGCCTGAAAAGGAGTTGTGTGCTGCTGATTTTTGGTGCAAGTGACTCCCGGACTGGGACAAGGATGGCTCCAGATGGACGCTTTTGTGGAGGGCTCCCTTTTATCCTTGTTTGTAAGCCACATGAGCAGTTATATTATAAATGGGTAATTTATTGACACTTCCTCAAGGCCTTTCTGCTGGCTCTTTCATGGATTATGTTACCAAAGGTTACTGAGGTGCCTGGCACCTTTGATTTTTGTGGGCACTATAGACCAGAGGGGGGAAGGGGGGGAGAAAGTTGTTGCCTTGAGCATCTGCACACGGGTTTTTCACATGTCCCGCAAATGGGTACCTGCCAGCCATCTTCCCCAGATGTCATCCTGACCACTGGGTTTTTTTCTTTCTTTCCTTTTTTTTTTTTCTTTTTGCTGCTTACTATTGCAGATATTAACCACTGTGAGGCCTGGGCACTTAGCTCTCCACTTTAATTATTCATCCTCATGAAGAAAAATTTCCCCTGTGTGTTTTATTCTCCTCCAGCCCCGACCAGAGCACACACAGACTCCTCCTTCCTTTTCTCCCCGGAGTGCCTTGTGTGTCGAAAGGCCTTTCACTGGGGTGCTCGTTCCATTTATGCCCTTAATATGCATTTTGTGTTCTGCCAAGGGGGTCAGGAGGGCACACGGAGAAGCCAGATGGCTTACCTCTTCCCTCAGGAAACACACCGCTATTTAGCTGGGCACCTTCCCAACTCAAGGCAGGGTGAGATTCCACTGTGTGAGGGAGAGTTGGTTCAAATGCCACTGTCCCTGAGATTACAGCTCCAAGTTCCTCTAGGCTATGCACTTTTCTACTTCATTGACACTCACTGGAGTTTTCTGCCAGAAACAGCATTTTAGGAGATGGGGAGGGGGGGAGTATGGAGGGTAAGAAGGGAGGGATGGGAAAAAGCAACCCGTGTTATTTATGGCCTCTGCTCAGACAGAAGTTTCTGTTATTTTAATCCAGCTGAAATAAGAAACCAATAATCCACGGATGAAAAGACAGTGAACAAACTCAGTCAAATCATGAGCACCCTGAGGATGTTTGCCCCCCATTTCTGATTTTTTTTTTTTTTTTTTTAATGTTCTTTCCCTGCTGTTATTTCCCAACTTCAAGTTTTGAAAAGCCAAGCAGTTTAACTGGCCAGGCCCAGGAACTTATTTGTATGCAGCACAAATTTCAGAATCTGTTCTCAGCCTGTGCCGAGTGAAAAATGGCCTGCATTTTCTTGATAGCCCATGTGGTTGTAAAGAATAAATGGCTAATGAATTACAGATGAACATTGACGCAAATTAATCTTCCCGCTGTCCCTGGGTTATATGGCAGCCATTTAAAAGTTTAATCAATACACTAAAGTTGAAAACATGCAGGCACTGCAGTTGTTTGGATGTAATAAACATCAGAGGGAACCGGGAGGTTTGCACCCAGTCCATGTATCATAATGACAGGTATTTATGTTTAATGGACTAAATATTTTTTATTGGAAGGGAGCAAATGTCAGCTTAACTTTGTGAGCCCCGCATTCAACTTTCCTTTGAGGTTGGTGAAAGACGGCTGACGTGTCACTGGAAATGAAATGTTAAGGGGGGGGGGACCACAACGGAGACAAAGCGTGGATGGAAGCCGTTTGGAGATGTGGCACAGCGCTCACATTCTGCAGCCATTCATTAACGAAAACGTAAACTCTGATATTTCTAACGTTGCTGTAAAATGGTTTACTAGGGACAACTTTAATGGTTATTAGCGAAAACAAGTACACAGATCTGCCAGATACTCCTCTCGGTGCAGGCTTTTGTTTGAAAACTCTTGACGGGGTCATATTTGCTGGAGATTTATAATTAGCCTTCTTCCTTAATGTGAGGAGTGGGGGAGAAGCTGCGATGGTTCTCAGCACTGGGAGGCCATGGAGCAGTGGGCTCCTTTGGAGCGGTGTCCAGTGACTTTGAATAACCATGTGTTCTCTTTTGGAATACTTACGTCTTAATTACTTTTCAAGTTGAGATTCTGTAGCTCTGCTCTGAGTTTGGTAGGACCAGGGGGGCTAAAAGAGAGAGGACTTTGCCAGGAGCAGTGCCATCTCGCCAGACAGAAACGGGCTGAGACGGAAGGAGAGGGAGAAAGGCTTCATCTGAACAACAACAGCAACAATACAGATTCAACCCAGCTTTTCATTTTCTTTTATATTTTTTCTCCCAAAGTAAGACGGTTGAATTAGGTTATCCCTGCAGAGCACAGAGTCTTGGAAAATGGCACACACCTTATAAAAATAATTAGAAACGTTTTAAACAATGGAGAGCATGTTTATAATGTCCCTTCTGCAACCAATTGTCTCAGGTCCTCTTCGGTGGTTGAGGGCGCACTTAATGGCTGCCCTTTGAAGAAAATAATTCAGCAGATAGTGAGATGAGGCTGCAGGATGAGGGAGACAGCAATTGAGATACTTAGTATCCGGTATTCATATCTTCAAAAATAGATTAATTACATCCTTTTCTATCTTAAGTAATTTTTTAAAATAACCTTCAGTACATTTTTTAATGACAAGAATTTGTGTTCTAATGGGCTTACTATTCAGAGGAAATCGGCATCATGGATATTAAATCAATCAGCCAATCTGATGGAGTCTCTAGCCCTTTGTCATCCCAAAAGCAAAATGGGTAGGAAATTTGTTAGGAAAACCAAAGCATGACTCCCTGGTAACAGCGACAATGTCTCACCCACGCTCCCCGCAACCTGAAGCCCTTGAATTTCTCTTTATTTTTCTTCCTACTCTCACTGTCTTAGAGTATTTAATTTGCTTCTTTGTTCACTTTATGTTTCTACCTTGATAGGGGACAGGAGAGCCCAATTTTCTTCTTTTTTTTTAGAATCCCAGTGCCTGACCCACCATAGCTTCTTACCTGGGTATTAAATGAATAGAGGGCTATTATTTCTTATTACCTTTAATAATGAGAACTGCAACCATTTTTTGATCACCTGTTATGAATGCTCGTCACTGTCATAGTTGATAGTATGATACGTGGTCTTAGTTGTTACCTACAAGGTAAGAATTTTTATCCCCATTTTAGAGGCAAAAACTGAGGTTGAGAAAGTTGCAGCTAGCTATTTATTGTCACTGGTTTAGGATTTGAATCCTGACTTTTTGTCCATATATCAGTATACAACACCCCCTATGTTCTTATTCCTCATGTTGTCACTGATGATTAAAATCTCCCTAAGTGACTGACCCTAGCTTTTTATTCTAGACCATCGCCAGCCAGCTCGACAACTGGTTGCTAATGGACAGGAGGATTAGAGTACATACACTTTCCCACCTAAACCTGTTTCCAAATCATTGACTCTAAAGAAGTAGTCATTGACTATTTGGTGATGTATGATGTGACCCTTAGATATGTGTTTTTCACGGTCTGGAGAAACACAAGGGGCTTTGGAAGATGGTGAGAAATATGTATCAGACAAATGTATGTTCAGCGACAAGCAATAGAAATGCAACGAATAGTGACCTAAACATGTTGGCATTAATTTCCTCGCATAGAAGTGAAAATGGAGGGAGGCAGTCCAGGACTGTTACAATGGCTGAAAGAAAAGGTCAGTAGGTACCCAGACTCTGTTCTACTTTCCTTAGTATGTGAGTTTTATCCTCATGTTCTCAAAATGGTTGCTACTGCTCCTGGCATTATTTCATTATTCCAGGAAGGATAAAGAGGGAAGTCTTTTTCTTGCAAGGCATTCACTTTTTTTGTGTGTGGATGGACAGCTTTCTAAAGATGTATACCTCTTTCTCATTGCCCAGACCATGTCATTGGGAGGCTGGAAAATCAAATATTTCAGTTTTCATGCTCTTAGATTAGAGGAAGGTAGGATAAAAGAAAGCCAATTCATAGGATCTGCTATGTAAGGCAAGACAGACTCAGCTTTTTGCATTCCTACTGAAGGCTTGAAATTTTGCTAGTTGCCATGTATGCCAACTTATACCATCTTTACAACCACTTTTTTACAGAAGAATATTTATTTCCATTATACTAGGAGGTGGTAGAGCTGGGATTTGAACCTTCATTTGTCTGTTTCTACCCTAGGCTTTTCTCTAATGCCATGTTTCTTCAGCCACCATTTTGATTTCATACCCATGACAATTTCATAGTGAAGGCCATTCCTGTGTGTTCCAGTTCATGGTGAAAGTGCTGTCTTAATTCACTTGACATATGGGGTTCACCTCTTTGATAGTTAAGCATGCACTGCCTTGTGCCACTGTCTATCCTTTCATATTCAACCACTGAAATTTCTGTATTTTAAAGTGGTTAAGAAGGTGGGCTGGAGCTGTCTAGATTCAAAGATCGGCTCCATAAATTCCTCCCAGCATAAGCTCAGACAAATTGCATACCCTTTCTGCTTCAAGTTCCTCATCTGTAAAATGGGAATAATAGTAGTTTCTACAGCATGACTGTCTTGAGAGGAATAAGTGCTTAAAACAGTGTCTGGACCTCAGTCAATGTTGGTAATTGTTATTACTATTCTTATCCACAATTATCATGTTCCATTTTGTCTACATGATTGAACTTTGTGAGGCCAGATGCTGTTTTTCCCTTTCTTAATATTCTCCTAAAACACTTAACAAGTTTCCATTTCACATTGGACACACTGAGTACAAACTAATTCAAGAATCACACTTCAAATCCTTGTTCCATTGATTTAACATCGCTTTGCCTCACCTTCTGAATCCTAAAATGGGAAAACTAATACTGTCTACTGCATAGGGTGGTTGTGATGGTTGAATGAGATAATGCGCTTAAAGTTTTTAGAACAGTGTGTGGTACATAGAAAAAGATCTGAGTGGGTGTAATTATTATAATCACTCACGGATTTCTAGCATTCAAATACTAAAACTCCATGATATGATAAGCTATAATGATTCCAAGAGCAATTTTCTCAGGCCATCTCAGGGACACTATGATTAAGAATAACCATATCCTTCTGGTGAAACTCTGTTAAGGATATCCTGTAACAGGGAGCATGGTAGTTGTTGGAGAACAAAGTGGCGAAGAATAAGGGCAATGTTCACCCTCAATAATAACCAAATGCTGAAAAGTAAAACATTGATGGGATATAATTTTACACTTATTAAACTAGCAAAGATGATCAAATAACCATACATAGTGCTATTAAGTGGATTGGAAATATATTGACTGGTTTTTGTAAAAAAAAAAAACTTTATTATCGGGTCGTACCTGTGGCTCAAAGGAGTAGGGCGCCGGCCCCATATACTGGAGGTGGCGGGTTCAACCCTGGCCCCGGCCAAAAACTAAAAAAAAAAAAAACTTTACTCTCATGTTATTCTTATCTGTCTTGATAGGTTTTTAAAAAGCATTTTGGCCTCATTCATTGAGGCTAGAAAGTATTTTGATCCATTAATTTGGGAATCTTTTCTAAGCAAAGAATCTAAAATGTATAAATGAAGCATCTTTATACACTGAAATGTTCAATATAGCAATGTTTATATCATTAAAACACAAAGTCATTCAATTATATTAAAAAGATAAATATGGCCAATCTACAGAATACATCATATAGCATTCAAGTGATGTTTAAAGTAGTTTTTAATATGATAAGCAAATATTTAAGCAATAAAGTAAATAAAATATACAGGCTGTCCCTGAGTTACAAAAATTCTACATACATATAAGTCAGACAGAGGTTATTACAGTAAGACCCAGAGTTACAAACATCTAACTGGCATATGACTCACACTTACAAATGGAGGCTATTATAGGGAATTCAACCAAAGAACGAACCTACAAAACCTATCTCGTTCATAACCCCGGGACTTCCTGTCTATATATTCATCCATATTTGTAATATATGGAGAGAAAAAAGACTAGAGGGACAAACATCCTGCTATCTGTGTTCGTTGTGGGCACTGTAATTACACATGATTTTTACTGTTTTTCTGTTATTGTTGTTTTTTTACAGTGAACATGTATATATAATAAGAAAATAGTTAAAAACAAACCCCCAGACAACAATATGGTCTTTATGAAAACATTTCCAGAGGAAATACTAGTGATAATAAGAAAAAGGGTTTGTATGAGTTAGAAGTTGTGTTCAGCTGCAACTAACAGCCCAAATAACAGTGCTTTTAACAAAATACCATCATATAGTATGAAGCCCAGATGTAGGCAGTCTGTGGCTGGTATGATATCCCTAGGAACCCAGGCTTCTTTGATTTTTATTCTGCCTTCCAACAGATGGGCTCCCATCCTCAAGTTTGATTTATAGTTACCATATTAATGCTGTTGCACCAGCCCTTCTTTCCGTGTTCCAAGTAGCAGGGAGGAAGAAAAAGCAAGGTCAGCACTGCTGTGCTCAACAGCATGTAGGGGAATATGGATGCTGGGTAGACAGCCCTGCTTTCAGGTTTTAATGCCAGCTCTACCACTCTGTAGAAGGCTGGTTTGTAACAAAGGCCAGCACATCAGTGCCACCAACGCACAGTGCCGCATGCTGCTGCCATCGTCACCTGTACCTGGTGTACCTGCCAAATCCCCTTTACATCCATTTGCCATTCCAAGCCTCTGCTACTGGCCATGCTTCCCTGTCCTCCTCTTTAAAAGAAGCATAATGAAAATTTCACTGCCTTGTAGGGTGGTGAGGATAATATGATTTTATAGTTGTGAACGTCCTTTGGAAAGGCTAAGTGTGCTGTGCAAATGTAATTTTTATGAGACTACCCGGAGCTAATGGGAGTCAAGTGCTCACGTCATGCCCGTCACTGCAGAGCTCTTCCAAGTGGCATCTCACTGCATCGTAGGGATTTGACATTAGGCGTGTCCCCATTTTACAGGTGCAGATATGGAGAAGCCAAGAGGTTGGAACCCAGGTTATCTGACTCCTGAGTTCATGACATTTGTTCTCAAACTTCAGTGGGCTTAAGAATTGCAGTAAACTTGTTACAAGTGCAGATGTCTGGGATCAGCCATCAGGCTCTGCAGCAGGAGATCTGTAAACTACACATAATTGCTCTCCATTCTACCAGCTCTAACCTCCAGCAAAGTGGCAAACAGCAGTGTTCCACGGATGGGGCTCCTCCGGCTCCCGAATTCTTCTGGAGTCCTTGCCTGATCTTCTCTGGCAGGGAGAATACAACCCACTTGAGGACATAACTGTAGTAGCATGCCATGGCTCAGTAAGGTGTGTCATCCTCCCTGGAAGCAGGTCGCTCACTTCCTGGGCTACTTCTTATATCCTTCTCGTGTGGGGTGAGAAGACTTTGGCCAGCCGTTTTGACTTTGGTGGTTGGATTTTCTTTATTTTTCAAAAAGAAAGTCACTGAGGCTAAGCGTAAGGGCTGATTTACCAAGGAAGATATAGACAGTTTCTAAGATCAAGAGTGTTCCCCACACACCGACTTTTGAACTTTCCTCTTGGCCCACTAACAGGAGAGGTGTAGTGAGGAGGTCCATGGTGGGCGACGGGTATGCTCCCAAAGCAGAAAGCAGGATTGTGCCATTTAAAGGTCTCATTCCCAATTCAAATGCAGGAAGATTCACAGAGTAACTACCTGGAAACATTGTTTGTTCTTTTTAAGACTGTTCTGTCTTGCAACGGATCAGAACCAACAGGACAAATCATAAGTTGTGGTAGATTTATGCTCAGCGGGATGTAGGAAGAGGGAATGAAGGCTATGGGCAAGGATTTCCCTGAACTGCATCATAAACTGGTTGGTGGGCCCAGGGAGAACATAAACACTGCCCCGGGGACTCACGGATTCGGATTTTGTTTAGATCCATTTCATAGGTAATCTGCAAAAGAAAGAAAGGGCAAGTTAATACTAGTTACTGCATAAGGTTGTTTAAAGGAGCAAGTGATGAGATGACCCATTTAAAATACTGATCATAGGCCTGAGCATAGGACACTCAATAAAGTTAGCTATGGTGAGGAGGAGGAGGAAGGGGCCGAGAAGTCTGCTAAGATGCTGCACCATAACATGTATGTCAGCTGAAAATGCACTTTGAAAAGAAGGTTTGTCATTACAACTGGAAAATACATTTTGAAAATTTTATCGTGACAAAACTTTTTTAAAAACCAGATTGTGTGATGACTTGTGCACAGAAAGATAAAACAAAGAACTATTACTGAAGCCTAGGGGAAAATCAGGAAGACTTCTAAGAAGAAATGGCATTTGAATTGGGCCTTGAAAGATAAGGAGAATTTGATCTGGCAAAGAGGAGTCTTGTCATGTGAATTTTGAGGGAACCGGCCATTCCAGCTTCTACTAGGTGTGAGAACATTAGCTTTAGCAATTCATTGTTCTGATCAAGCAACCTAAAATCTGAATGGCACGTTAAAAAGTCAAATTGCTTTAGTTATCCTAATTCTTCTGTTTATGTGTTCTAAATGAACTTGGTGTGCCTGCAGAGTGGAGTTGCATTGAGTTATTGCTTCGTGGTGATTCTCAGAGTTTTTGATCCTACATCTATTTAAATTATTTTTTCATAGTTGTAATAAGAAAAATCTTCTTTAAAGAAGATGTGGCCTCTAAAATAGATCTTCATTTGAATGCCGACACTCCTATCACAAAACAAGAACAACCATTTGGAGAGAGAGAAAAAAAAAAATGAGAGAATAAGTCACAAACACCTGTAAAGTGTGACCCTTCTTTTCAAATAGGATAGTACAGAATGTCTTCCCAAGTCAGTTTGTTGTAATTACCTTGAGTATGTTGATCATGGCAGGCCAAGTTAAGATGCTATGTCCAGATTCAACTGAATATACCATGAAAAACGACTTGTATAAATTTGTAAATACTTTTTCCTCATCTTGGTTAACTGCGTCTAGATCTTTCTTACGTAAGACGTAAGTTTGTTGTTGTGATTGCTTCTGGTTTTCTTGGTGGCCTCTAAGAGCATCTTGCTTTTATCCGGAAGTTTGCAAATTCATTGCTTTAATTAATTAATGGAGGCTCTTTGGAAGTTAGGGTCCCTTGTTTTTAACTTTCAGTAAATGCACCTACTGATTTCCATTTGTAAAATAGATACTGTCTACTTGACTTTCTTGTTACTCTTTCATACTAAAATATAGCTACAGTCCATAGGAAAATTTCCCCAATTGTATCAATGGTGTCTCTTATAATTCCTTTTGTTTTAATCTAAGTGTGTAATCAAGAATTACACATGGCATTTGGTTAAGTCTTTTTTAATCTAGAGCAGTGGTTCTCAGGGTTGGGCCTCAGATGAGCAGCATCAGGAACTTGTCAGAAATAAGACAGCTAGCACCCTGTCCCACATCCACTAAGGAAAAACATTGGGGTGGACCCAGCCGCCTGGGCTGTGACCAGCCCTCCAGGTGATTCTGCTGGAAGTGAAGATCAGTGATCTAAGACATACTTCTCACCTTTCCTGCTTTTCATGACATTTCTTTTCCCAAAATCCCAGGTCCATTTTGTTTTAGAATGCCCCACATTGTGGATTTTTCTGATTCTTCCCTTGTGGTTTGATGCATGTTTAATGTAGCAAGCATGGGTGATAGTAGATATATTTCATATATTTCATTGTTTCAGATTGTCAGGCACATGATGTTTAGTAATTCCTTTCTTAGTGATGCTAAGATCAATCATTTGGTTAACGTAGTTACCACCAGATGGGTCCACTCTAAAGGCATATGCCCCCTTTGTAAGTAGCAAGTAACCTAACGAGTGATCATCTAAAGCTGTGCAAATATTTTATTCTCCAACAAACTTTCACACGGTAGTTGTAACACCCATTGATAATACTTGCCTGAATTACTGCATTGGAGAATAGTGATTTTTCTAGTTTTGTCATTCCTTCTATATTAATTAGCTGTCATTCTTTCAATAATAGCTTCCTCTCTTTCTTTGCATTATTTGTTTGTATGTTTGTTTAAGTATCATTATGGGCTCATAGTTTTTATTTTTTTTTTTTAATTTAATGTGCCAAGTAATTGCTATCATTATTCTTTCTGGTATTTAAGTAGTGCCATATTTGGCTAGTAAGAGCCTCTTCAAACCACCTTCCATGTTCTTTCCCTGCTCTCTGGTAGAACAAAATGTTCTAGACTCGCTTTGGACATTTCCTGCCCCCCAAAACTGAATCAGGTTCAAGAAGTCCAGGTTATTTTAATTTTTGTAGGAAATGCTTTTTTGCAAACCCATGTGTGGGTATGAGATGTTCTACCCACATGTGCATACACACATGCACACATATACCATCATATATATTTTTTTAAATCCTAATTTATTATGGATTCAAATAATTCAAATTTTCAGGGCTCTTCTTTCTTCTCTTCCTCCTTCTTCTTTATTAGTTTTTTACGGCTGCTGTAATAAAGTCCTACAAACTAAGTGGCTTAAAACAACAAAATTATTATCTAACTGTTCTGAAGGTCAGAAGTCTGACATAGGTTTTATGAGCTAAAATCAAAGTGTCAGCAGGTTGATCATCCTTTCTGTAGACTCAAGAAGAAAATTTGTTTTCTTGCCTTTTCCATATTCTAGAGGCCACACACATCCCTTGATTCCTGGCCTCTTCCATGTTCAGAGCTAGGGGCTCCGCACCTCTCCAACCACTCTTCCCCAGTCACGTCTCTCTGACCACGGCCTTAAAAGCTTCTCCCCTCTGGAGGTTAGATGAACCAACCTAGATAGTCCAGGATAATGTCCCTGTCTGAAAGGCAAGTACATCTGCCAAGTCCCCCTTGCCATGTCAGGTAATGTATTTGTAGGCATCAGGGATCAGAGTGTGGCACCTTGGAGCCATTGCTCTGCCTACCTCATTCTTCACTTAGGTTTCCCTTATCTCACAGGGAAAACCTCAACTTCCCAAAACTTCAGTATATTTACACTTTTTCTCCATCCTACAATATATTAAGTTCATTTTCACTTTTTTTCTACTTACTTAAATAGTTTTAAGATTTGCTTTTTCTATCTTTTTTTTTTTGTCTGAATATGTAAAATGGAAAAGTGTAAAACAGGGGTGTCCAACCTGTGGCCACAGGCTGCATACTAATTATTTAAGGGTTGTCCTGCTTATCTGTGGCATAGGATATCATGAAAAGTATGTGTGGAGTTGTCTTTTGCTCACCAGCTGTCATTAGAGCAAACACACATAAACACATGCACATGCTTGCACACATGTAAGCACATGTACACACATGCACACACATGTAAACACATGCGCATACATGCACACATGCAAACACATATAAGCACACACATGCACACACATATCAGCACACACATATACACATGCACACACATGCACACAAAAGCACATGCATAATGTGTGGCCCCAAACAACTCTTGTTCTTCCAATTTATAAAAGAGAAATAAAAAGGTTGGACACCCCTACTCTAAGGAGTCATATTTTCTCTATTCAGAGAAGTCCTAGTCCCATCTTAAAACCTTCCACTCTATTCCTACCCACCCAGTACACATAGTCATTATTATTAGTCTATGGTTCATCCTTCCTGTTATTCTTGAAGAAAGATGGGCATGTATGTGGGTATTTTTAATCTTTTTTTTTTAATTTTTATTAAATCATAGCTGTGCACATTGATATGATCATAGGGCATCATACACTACCTTCATAAACCGTTTGACACATTTTCATCACACTGGTTGACATAGCTTTCCTGGCATTTTTCTAGTTATTGTGCTAAGACATTTACATTCTACATTTACTAAGTTTCACATATATCCTTGTAAGATGCACTGCAGGTGTGATCCCTCCTGTCCCCCTCCTTCTAACCCCCGCCCCACTCCCTCCCCTCCCTTTCCCCCTTCCCCCTATTCTTAGGTTGTAACTGGGTTATAGCTTTCATGTGAAAGCCCTAAATTAGTTTCATAGTAGGGCTGAGTACGTTGGGTATTTTTTCTTCCATTCTTGAGATACTTTACTAAGAAGAATATTTTCCAGTTCCATCCATGTAAACATAAAAGAGGCAAAGTCTCATCTTTCTTTAAGGCTGCATAATATTCCATGGTGTACATATACCACAATTTATTAATCCATTTGTGGATCGATGGGTACTTGGGCTTTTTCCATGACTTAGCAATTATGAATAGGGTTGCAATACACATTCTGGTACAAATATCTTTGTTATGATGTGATTTTTTGGTCTTCTGGGTATATGCCCAGTAGAGGAATTATAGGATTGAATGGCAGTTCTATTTTTAGATCTCTAAGTGTTCTCCATATATCTTTCCAAAATGAATGTAATAATTTGCATTCCCACCAGCAGTGCAAAAGTGTTCCCTTTTCTCTTTAATCTTATTTTTATTTCTTCTTTATCCCAAAGTAGCTGAGTGTATACTTTTTTGCTCCTCACATTTTTAGTTAGCAGTATACCTTGTGTATATATATATACATACATATACACACACAGAGACATATATGTTTATGTCTATATATATACACAGGAGTGTTTGTGTATGTATATGTACATACATACAGTATACCCTGGGAGTCACTCTATATCAGGTAGTCATGCAAATCTTGAAAGAAGTAATTATTAAGTTGTTAAAGCGCCTGTATTGTTTTACTTGTGGCAGCAAACATGCACTATACTCGGGAGTTAACTAAAAAGAGAAGTACACTGAGAGAAAATGCCTTCTCTGAATGCTACCTTTCCCCTCACCAAGGCAGAGCTAATCTTTTCTCTCTGTTTATATAACATTTTGTATCTAACAGTAGGACAGAAATTTTTATTTCAGTAATTTTGGTTTGATAATTTACCTTCCTTTCTGGCCCATTAGTTTCTCAAATATAGAAAGAGTCTCTTTGGGGGAGGGGTCCGGGGGGTTTCATTGATGGTATTTGGCACATGGCATTTTTCAACTTACTTACTTTGCTTGAAATTTCATTAGAGATTTACTCAGTGGGTCTATTGTATAGCAAGTATCTGTCTTTAAGAATGAAAAACATCCTAATGTGACTAGTTTATCAGGGAACTAGTCACTTCTTAGAAAAGGTATGCAAAATCAGGAGGAGGAAAGAACAGTAATGCTTTGATTTTGAAACCCCAAGGAGGGCAAGAAGGGAGTGTGAGGGTCATGGATATTCTAGGATGAAAGGAGAACAAACCAAGGAAAAGAAAAGAGGAATACAGAAAGAAAAAGGGCTAGGTCATGTCAACTATGTGAGCCATGCACAGCGTAGAAACTCTGCAACGGATGATGTTTGTTAGAGCATTTTCTCCAGATGCTAAGAAACCAAGGCCCAGAGCAATGGAACACCTTGCGCAGAGCAGTTAGTAACAGACTGGCAGCTAAAACCTCGGTCTCCTGACTGCACCGCAGACCTCTGAGTTGTGTTTCCAAGAGGGCACTTCTGAAGCCAACTGGGCAGTCCCACTGCCCTGGGAGTGGACAGCAAGGGCCTGAGCTATCTCTCTGTTTAGAATCGCATTTGAGCTGCTAGTCTTAAGGCTGCAAGGTACGTCTCCATGTTGCTTGATCTCCTCCAGACAAGTCAGCTGTATTTGTGGAGGTGCATTGTTCCGTCTTGAAGCATTGTTTAAATTTGAAATCAATAAGGAAAAGTGAGCCAGTGAGCGGCACAGACTGATTAAGTGCTGTCTGTCTGAAGAGGTTCATCCTCTGCCACGTTTCTGTTGAAATCCTGAGAAATGTGAAGAGGATGGTGCAAAGTGAAAACAGATTAAAAATTTTGTCAGATACCGAAAGGCAGTAAAGAGACTGCCTCTTTGGCAGGCAATCAAGAACTGGGCAACTTTGCATTCTGATTTGGCATAAGGATGTCAACATATACACACACACACTCTGGGTACACACATTACACTCTCTCGCCCACAAAATACTGAATAGACACACAACATGTATTTAGTACATCATGGAACACAATTTATAGAGCACACATGCAACCATACACACAATCACCCACCTGCTCGTATGCAGCACACACGCTCATAACAACGTACAACATACATTAGCGTGTACACATACGTACATACACATGAAGTTGGACTTGAGCGTTACTATAAAGATAGAACTCTTCTGTCTCCCAACTTCTCCTACATTTTTATTTCGAGGAAAAGATGGCAGTAGAAATCTCTTCATCAGAAAATACAGTGGAAAAAAATTCCCAAGACATTGTCATGTATTACTGGTTATTTTTGGTGGTTAGGAGAATTATTTGAAAACAAAGAAGCCTTTCACAAAGCCTCCAAAATACAAAAGATTTAATAACATTTACATCTGTGTATCAGCCATGTCTGTAATGCAAGTCATGAATAACACATAAACCAGAGCACGGAAAGAACAGAAGTGCTCGCACATCATTTAAAATCCAGCCCACCCCATCGTCAGTGGAATCAAGTACGCAGCAGGAGCAGTTCCACTTGATACACACACGATATAGTCATTGGGGATGAAAACATATTAATTATGTTCCTTCAGGTTAGGAGGAAAATGGCAGCATTCACTAAACCTGTCCAAATTCTGTTGAAAATCTGTACCAAAAGTGCATTACAGGTTGTGTCTTTATTTTTCCTAAGAAATTACAGAATGAGTATCTGTGTGTGTTGGTCTTGTTTTACTGTTCATTTTAATCCTTGGCCTCCTTCTTGTGCCAAAAAAAAAGGAAAGATGGCTTGTGAAGACCCATTTTTGTTACAAGTGAGTAACTTGCAAAAAAAGAATTCATTGCTGAACAGTGGATATGTAAAACAATGCCTGCACAACCTCAGTGGTATATTTGGAAATTCACGCTGTTGTGAGATTTGCCATGTGAAAAGTATCTGAACCTAGAGCCCATGGAGCAGCATGTTTGATCAGGAGAGAAATCCTTAGTGTGAGTCAGATACTGTCTGAGGCCCAAACTTGAAATTGTACGTTCCTAGGTCAGTGCATTTGGCTCCTGTGCATTTCCAGGGATCCCCTAGTCTGGTGAGAGATCCCCAGCCTCTAACCTAGGGCAACCTCTGTTGCCATCGCGGAGTCAGATGAGTTGAGAGAGTACAACTGGGTGATTTGCATGTGGGCGTCTGCACCTGATGTCTGTTCATGCTTATTCTCTAAATCATTGTTACTGTTTTTTGTTTCCGAGAGTGAGAGGACATTCAAATGTTCATCTTAGAGCAGCATCTTTTGCTTGCTGGGTTTTGCTTTGCTGTTTGTTCCCCTTTCCTCTTCGGCTCATGGTTTCCCATTCTATCTCCAGGCCGTCTTTTGAGCGTCTCAGATCATGGCACTTTAGTCCAGAATAGTTGAAAACAAGCTGTGCCAAGAGGCTCCTGCCTCTTTCTCCCCTATGTATCTCATTTCGAGTGAAATTGCAACCACTTCCTAGTCCTTACTGCTGCAAAAGGTTAATAGTCATCTCCTTTTATGTACTATAAAGGCTCAATTCCTAAGGATAGTGTTTCAGGGCAAGTTGGGTGTAATCGCTAAATAATATAGTCATTCTCATTTTAAATGAGTAATGCTTCCGTACTTCCAGGGGCTTCTGTACCTGCGTGCGTGCACGTGTCCTATGCATGTGCATGCATGTGAAGATGTACACAGGTGGCCCGCGTAAGGCTCTCATGGGCGGAAGCCACACTCATTCCATGGGAGCCTGCCGGTTTATGCATTTGGGTTTTATATGTGCCGCATCCTGGGCTTTGTAGGCACTGCAGATTATATGTGATAGATGGCCTGCATTTACAGAGATGCATGCTATACAGATGTAAATGTTATTATAGCTTTTATATTTTATGTTCTTGTTGAAAGATCATTTTGTCTTTGAATAATATGGCCGTTCAATTTTTTTTGGAGGGGAGGGGGTTATCTTTAAAAGAGAATATGAAATGGATATTGCGCATCATATATTTCTTAAAAGTAATTTGGAATTTTAGGGTCTGGGATTGGGGCTGACTGATACACTGCCGCGATGAGATATAACCCCTGGAAAATAACAGCAGCCGCACATGCCTGCATCTGTCTAACCTCATAACTCACTTTCACATTGGATTATGGATGTCTGCGTTCAGTGAGTCTATCTTCCCTTTAGGTATTATTTCAGCCCTTTGAGATAATAAGGAAAGTTTAATTGCGTTGTTAATTGATTTTTTGCACAACATTATTACCTTGATTGATTGCAGAGTTGATGAAAATGTTAGACACCGGCAGCGTGGAGTATCAGCCGGGCAAGGAGTGGGAGCCTTGTGGAGAATAGATAACCTTGATGTTAAGAGCTATATCCTTCAGATATGTCTTCCCTTGACATATTGATGGCCCTTGAAAAGGGAAAAGCTGATTGTATGCAGAATGCAATCATTAAACCCACTTCAGCTCGCTGTTGATTAATTTGTTTTTTCCTGAAGGATCTGGTTATAGGGAAGGCCTCACTTACACCAACCGCAGCCATTTTCCAGGTTCCAGACTGTGCTTAACCCTCTAGGTGAAGAGAAAGAATGAGGCTGGCTGGGCTGAAAGAGGAAGATCATCTCAGGGTGTGCAGAACGTATACTTGACGCTCACAGGGCACCCTCACCCTCGGGGACATTCTGTTTCCTCTACCATTGGGCTTCTCCCTCCCCCACCCCTGCAAATATCAATTCTTTAAAATGCCAGTGGCAAGGAGCACTTCACAGAGACCTGGGGTAGGATGAAAGGTAACTTTGGGAAGGTTGATGTACTAGGCTTCCAGTGGTGTCAGGTGAAGACACGGCACTCAGGAGCTTGGGTAAAGCCTTGCATGAGCTCCCTCTCACAGTTGAAGAATTTGGTTATTATGGGTGGGGTAGAGGGAGACTATAAGAATGGATTTCTGGGGGCAGCTTATCATATGTTCAATTACTGCTTCCCTTGGCCCTATATGACTCTTTCTAAGAAAAGTATATTGAACACTGTCATCATTACTGCCTTGTCCAGGGTCATTTTCGTGGTACCAAAAATCAAGTCGATTGATCAGTTGGTTTACCAATCGATTAAAATAGGACTTCCTCTGGCCTGTTTCCCTCCCCTCAATTCACACACTTCATCCACAACTGCTTAACCCTGGACTGAGACTTGGAGCACAGAATAGCCAGACTTACTTTGCCCTCTTCTTCCCTTGGTGGCCCTCCCCAGTATTCATTTAAAGTGAATTTTAATCATGTAGCATTGTTCGAGGCCCACCAAAAGTTGGCATCACCTTCCTGGAGCCCTGAACCCCACCCTCAGGAGAGGTCATGTGGGCTTTGAGACAGAAGAGAAACAGTTCACAAATCTCCCAACACCACCGAGCACCCCGTGGATAGAATTCACTCTGTGATCCAAAGCACAGTTTCCCCTTAGTCTGCCTCACCCCCTCCATCACGAGTCTTCCTTCTCCTGAACTAACCACTGGTGCTCAGGGAGTCTAATATCCACAGAGTCTTGTCCCTCATTTACCGTAATGGCTTATAATGAGATTTTGGCCAAATAGCAGGTAGCAGGTTATTACTTCCTTCTCAGCGTGGGCAATGTCTATGGCTGTTAATTTGTGTTGCCGAATATGGCTCAGAGCAGGGCATCAAACTGTCAGAGCCAGATGTATTCCATTAGGTGCAAGGCTTACATTGGCCCACGGGCAATTTTTTTTTTTTTTTTTTTTTTTTACAATATGGAAACATGTTAACTCCCCATAGGGTGAATCCTGACAAATTCGAGCCAGCCAAATAAAAGAGGTAATATCCCAAGCCATCAAAGTAGTATGTTCTAGGGACAGATAACACCTAGTACCACGCACTGTCACTAATCTCTCTCCAACCAGGCCATTCCATTGATAGGTAAAAACACACCCCTCTTAATATTGCTGGAGAGGCTCTGGTGCTGTCATTAAGTTTTAATGAGCCTGACCCTAACGAAGGCCCTTATAATGTGCTCTTCTACTATTTAACTTGTCTTTATCTTACGCAAACAACAAACTAAAAAAAAGTACATAAACTCATATAAACTGCAGCTCTTATAAACTGCTTTTTGCTATTCTTATTTAATGCACAGTTTCTTGAATTGACATATATGATATATTCACACGCACATATACATATATATGCGTACATATATATCCACACATTTTTTTTTTCAAAACTGGTTGAAGGATGGGAAGTTGAAGGTCAGGAAATAATTAAAATAATTTGGCACTTGGCAATGGGATGAGCTAGTGTCCAAGAATTATGCTGTGTTTTCTGTAACAACAGACCTTTAGGTATTTTTCTGTAATACAAATGTCTTTCAGTTAGATCATCTGTCAGCAGATTCTTTTTGTTTTCCTTTTGGAGAAAGCAATTTAGGGTGTCCTAGAATTAGAAAAGATTATAGTAATATCAGTACAGGAAAAGTTTGTTTAGATTCTTTGTTTGTTTGTTTGTTTGTTTAGATTCTAATGAAGGCAAAATAGAAGCTAGACCAACAGGCCCTAAAAAGTGAGGCCTTCTCTCCTTTCCTTGCAGATTTTGAATTATGACAAATCCAGTTGTTACAGAGTCTGCTTAATTTTATTTGAGAGGTTCTTTTTTTGCAAACTGGAGAATTAAAGAAAAAAAAAAAAAAAAGGCAACTTGTCTTTATTTTCAATGACTCTCTTGAGAAATTTCAGCCTGCAGAACCAGACAGAAATGTGGATGTTTTCCCCCTTTTGATGTGAGCTGTCTAATAGGAACAGATCTGAAACCAAAGCAAATTTCTGCTTGAGAGCAAAGCTAAAATTCCCATTCAGACTCTGCAGGAGGACCCCACTGCTCAGATTTGTTCATTTAAGATTCTGTCAGTTTAGGGGGATTTAAAGACTTTCTGGGAAATTTTCCTGCATTTTTTCTTTCTTTTATTTTCTTTTTCCTTTTTTTTTTTTTTTTTTTTTTTTTTTGGTGTTGCTATACTTCCTACATCAGGATTTCCAGGTTCAGCTCTTTTCTACTTGTCCAAAAACCTCTTTTCTTCTGTTAATGTACTCCAAGCAGCATTTAAATTTAAACTTCCCATGTTTTTTGTTTTCTGTGAAGAGCTGGAACAATCTTTTATTATGGCCATTTTGTATCTTAGGTACTATTGATTTACAGATTGCTATTAGAGAGAAAATTAAGACCTTCATTTACCAAAACTGAACTCACAAGGACTCTCAGTTAACCAGATTTTTATCTCTAAATGTGGATAGCCTTGATCTTACAGGAATAAAAACTAATGCCAAGGAATTTACCTTTTAAAAGGAAAAAGGGGGGTCATTTTAGGTTATCCTAAATAATGTTTCTTACAGGTTGTCCCCCAATATCAGCATCACCAGGAACTTGGCAAAAATGCAAATACTAACCCCAACTCAGATCCCCCTATATCAGAAATGCTGGGGTGGGGCTTGTCAGGCTGTGTTTTATTAACAGCAAACCTTCCAGGTGATTCTGATGCACTGGGAAGCACCCAGAACCACCATCCTCGGTCTGACCCGTGCAGTCCTTCTACCTGTACATGATCAGGGATAGACAATAAATGTTGGATTCACAACAAGTGTCCTGAGATCTTTTCATCTTTCTACCAAAACAGCAATAATCTTTCAAACACCTACAATGCCCTAGGCTTCATAACACATGGGTCAAAAACTGTTGTCTTCAACCTTTGGAAACTCATGTAAACAGGAAAACCTAAGATCTTGAGAAATGGTCACTTGGCGGTCTGCCCACCCCAGCCAAACTTCCTAACAGTATCATCCTCGCTATAAATAATTCAAAGAAATAATCACTGTGGTCACAGTGATGCACCAAATGAGACAATGACATTGACTTTTATTTTAGTGTTACATGCACTAAAGAGAGAAAATGCAAAAAGGTTTCCAGTTAACTATGAGTTAATGAGATCATTTAATTAATTAACCAGAGCCCCACATTTCCCCTAGTACCTAGTCAATGGCATGACTGTTATTTTAGCAAAGTGTAAGGAAAGTCAGTGTGCGAGAGCCTCTTTCTGCTTACTTCTGTGCCTACTGCAGAGGCCTCCCCCCTGACATGGGAGCCACACCTGCGTTCAGCTCTGGTTTCCCCTGCCCAGAAGGCCAGAAACCCCGATTTTGGTTTACTTCCTTCCCTGATGGAATCCACTTAGTTATCTTCATCCTATAAAATTCGAATTTCAAAGATCATTTAATAGAATGTCATACCTTTATTGTTGTTCAAAAACAGTGCTACCTTTGAAATTTCTGGGAGCCCGTGAATATCTTTCTTCTAGATGGAAGCGAGTGATCATTTGTTGTTCCAGGCGTGCAAATAATCACTTGCTCCATGTGCCAGAGAGCAAATGAGGATCAAACGGCAACTGGAATTATTATTGTATTTTTATTTGAGTAGCTTCTACCCCTCTTTTTTGATGACTCTAGACCAGGTACTCCGAGAGGAAAGACATTGGCTGCGTGGGTTTGAGACGGGGAGGGCCTTCAAAGAAAGTAGCTGTGCTTTGTGTGTATTGAGCCATTGTTTTGGTTTTGTGTTTTCTACTTTTTTGACTATCAAATGCCACTGGATGACTTTTGTTTGTTTGTTTGGACTTCTGTGGCAAAAATGATCTTTTTGTCTAAGAAATGGGAGAAATCTATCTTTGTTTATTAGTCTGAATGATTCTTTACATTTAAGCAGGGAATTTGCAAAAATCCCCAGTCCCTGAGCTTGGAAGATTAATTAGAACAATTGATGGTAAAGAAAATCAGTCCCTCAAGTTGAGGCTACAAGGATCTAAAGCACTGGGGAGTGGAGACGTGGCGTCTGGTAGCCCTGTTCCCAGAAAGACTTCAGCACAGATTGAGCAAACATGACATATTGATCATTAAGGAACCTATAATTGGTGACCAAAAGCCCAGTGTGGCTTTAAGGGCCCTCCCTGAATAGTTGCTGTCATTTATTTATTTTATTTTTTTAAAGAAAGCTGCTGCTTTCCTAAATTCATGCTGCCCTCTAGTGGCGATGCCTCTGACTTCAGCTAATAGGTTAGAAAGAGGAATGTGGAGAGAAGGGCGGTACCGTGGAGGTGGCCAAGGGGGTGAAATTTCTTTCTTTCTTTTTTCTCTTCTGTCGGAAAGATTTCTGAGTTCCTCAGTCAAAAACTGAGGAAGAAACGTGAAGCTGTACCACTGGACCACTGTCTGTTTTGAGTGACAGCCTGCTGGATGTGACATGCATCACTGAACCCCACTGAAGGGCACGTCATACATCTTCCCTGATTTGCATCCCATCTCTGCATGCACTTTGGAATCTAGCCCATCTCAAATCCATTAAGCCTCACTTAGAATACAGATGTGGGAGAGAGGGGAAACACTCACACCAAATTGGCTTTGTAGTCCAACTTTCTCTCTGTGAAGAAGTAGGTAAGATCAAGCTGGTGCCAGATTGGTGGTGATCTTTGACGTTCTCAGGAGGACCCTGGTTCTTCTGAACAGGATTGGACAAACAAATAATTAATTTGAAAAGTAAGCTATAAATGCAAAACTTTTATTCTTGTCCTGGATGCAGTGTCCTCTAATTTGGAGACATTTCTGGACTAGAAAGGCAGAGGTACAGGGTGCCTGGTCTTATTCAGTCACTGCGGAGGAGCCAGTTAGTACCTCATTTTCCTCCACTGTAAAATGAAAGGCTTTTCCTAAAATTAGGATCTTTAAATTCCCTTGCAACTTGAGAATGCTCCAATACCATTAAAGAAATACTTTAAAAGAAAGGCTGAACATTTCTGTATAGAAGCTTACTAAGTACAGTAAATAATACAGATAATAATAGGAGAGTGTGAATAGATCAGTGTTTAGGAACCAATTGTTTTTGGCTTTATCTTTGGCTAGGACCAAAAAACCAAAAATGTAACCTGAGAATAAAAACGCAAACTCAGATTGCTAAGAAGATATAGTAGGTTTTTGTTTTGTTTTATTGAGGGAGAGATTGCCGGAGTAAGGAAATACAGTGCAGTTTGGCCTCTCTCTATAGTATGTTTCTGACTGATTAAACTATAACATGTGTAGAGGTAAGATCCAAGCATATTAGTAAAGTTCAAGAAAGGGAGCTAGTGAGCCCACCCTCAAACCTGAGATTCTTTTCTGCCAATTCCTGTTCACCCTTCACTATACCCAATGCAAAACAATAAAAAAAAAAAAAAAGGTAGGAAATTAAAAAGCCTTGACATCTGAGCAAAAGCATGTTGACTGTTTCCTTTCCAGGATTCACATAATGGAAACGTCCACTGTCAGATAACTTTATGTCTGTCGGACTAATATTTCTTTGATGTAGAAAGAACTTTGCATGGCCCAGTCAGGTGCAGGTGGAGCCACAGCATCTGTATCCTGAGTGTGGGGTGCAGGGGCTCAAGGTGGAACAGCAGACCTTGTTACTGAGGACTACTCAATGGTCCAGTTATTTCTCAGACTGGGACCAGCTTTTCCATTTTCCACTAACAGAGTATGTGAGGGAAAAAGTTGCCCTGTATTTTTTCTCCTTGCCTTCCTTTCCCATCTCCTTCTTTTTAAATGACAAGCCTCGTTTCGGCTGCCCTGGGAGGCCAGAGTGTGTTTTCCACAGCTCCAGGCTTATCACACTTCAGTGTGCCTGCCTACACGTGTGTGTGTGTGTGTGTGTGTGTGTGTGTGTGTGTGTGTGTATGTATATGTGCAGCCCTCCTGGTCCCAGAGTCTCATGTCTTAGCTTTGCCTGCCTATCACCTTCAGTGCAA
Source organism: Loris lydekkerianus (assembly GCA_963574355.1). Taxonomy (NCBI): domain Eukaryota; kingdom Metazoa; phylum Chordata; class Mammalia; order Primates; family Lorisidae; genus Loris; species Loris lydekkerianus. The sequence goes on along the minus strand of CAUYPK010037355.1, from coordinate 11,118 downwards.
ACGTTGCCAAGATCCTTTCCCTACTGACTGTCTGCCTTCTCCTGCTTTTTCTTACTTACAAACACACAGGGAATCTGTCCTCTCACAGTAGAAAGTTTAATCCCCCATCCAGCCTCACTGGACAGGTCTGCGCATTGGAACCAAGCACCTTCTTCTCAAATGAATGGGTTATTGTCACCACTTTCAGGTGAGCATGCTTCCTCACCTTTGAAGAGGTGGCCCATACCATGATTTTTTTTTTTTTATTTGCTTAATGTTTGGTATAAAGCAGCATATTGCAACCCCACAATTTGGATTGTGTCACACAATCAGAGTATTTACCTTCGTCCTACATACTCTTTGTGCTAAGGAATGAATAAAAACTATCATTTGCTGTAATTTATGATAAACAGTGCTGGTAGAAATAATCAACCCAAAAAAAAAATAACAGCAACTCATCCTGCACATAATACAATTTATTATGGATGAGAAATGGACCAAAGATTTATATCTTGTTGGTACAATGAAAACCACACAAATTCATGGGGAGGAATTAGGCTCGGTAGAAATATAAAAACAAAATAAAATTGAAATGAACTAAAACTATACACAATAAAATTTGTTGACGAAACTTCGACAGAAGATTCAAATCTTCCTGTCACGATCTGGATCTGCAGAATTTTCCTCAAGGAAATAGGACTTTGCAAAAATAAATGCTCTTACAGAGATTTAGAAGACATAATCAGTAAAATTCGATATTTGGCAATAGCTAACTGAAGAAATTAATCTTTCTTCAAAAATTGCATGGAAAAGAATTGATTCCATTGAAAATAAATTTAGTAAAACAGGAATGAAAATGTTAAAAATAGAAATGGTTTAAGTCTGCATTTAAAAAATTGATTAAGGAATTAAATTGGCTAAATGGAGTTTGCTGTGAATAATTAATGCTTTCTCAAAGAAAAAAAATTACCAGGCTAGTTTACATGTTTATAGTTACAAGCCTGAAGACAAAGCATCCATGAGGTCAAAAGGGCAGAATTCATCCTTCTATCCCCCATGGCACAAAATCTCAGAGTTAGTGCAATAGGGTGGAAAGACCCCTCTGTGGGGTTGTTTTGTGCAATAAAGGAGGAGCAGGAAGTAAGCATAATTTGAGGTGGTCATTGTCTTGTTTAGCAAGGACAGCGGGCAGTGACCCCTTCCCTCATGGTGAAGATAGTAGGAGCCCTAGCAAACGTTTCAGGGCTTAGCAGCACTATCACAGCCACGGCACCCCATCAGAAGCCAAGAGGCAGAAGATAAACTGAGACATTTGTAGGAAGAAGTCTCCGATTTTCCTTGTGTCTCCACCCTCCCCTGAGTCCAGGGGAGAGCCTTTCCTCCTCTGGTCTCCAACCCAAGGCATCTCAGATGGGCAGAGGAAGGGAAAATACTCTGGTGCAGGGGCTTTGTCCTCCTTCCACAAAAACTGCTCCTGTGCCACCCCGTCCCACAAGACCCTTTAAACTCTCTCTTGTCTTCATTTTGTCTCAGTATTTAAGTGGCTTACGCTGAAGGAGGATGTTGTAATTTTGCAGGCTCCGCTAAATCCTGCCTGATATCCACCGCAGAGCTGATAACACATCACACAGGCTGACCTCGGGGTATTGCACCAGCCACTTCTCAAGATCATAAAACATGGGTGTTTATTCCTTTCCAGTTCCCAGTTTATTCACTGCCGGCACATAACAAAGACCAAGGAATGTGCTTTCTGGGGAATGTCCCTTTCCAGCTATGATGTTTACAGTTCTTTAGGCCTGATGATAAGCTTCTCTCTTTCCAACCAGATTGTGATTGCTTTGTTTTTGTGAGGGAAAAGTGTTCACCATAAAAACAACACTAGAATTTAAGGATGGAGGCTGTTGCCTTCTGTTTATTCCCTCTTTCCATAGGGCGAATATTTAATCTGTATATATTTTAAAAACTTTTCAAACATCTGAAGTCTTACCAGAGGTTAAGACGTGAGTGTCCCACAATTGAAATACCTAACTTTGTGAACTCTGTTTAAATTGTATATACATAAATCATTTTAATGGTATTAATTAATTTATTCAACAAATATTGATAGACCATGTCTTCTGCACCAAGTATAGATGCTCCCTGATTTAGGAGGGTTTGACCTACAAGTATTTTGACTTTACGATGCTGTTAAAGGTATAGGGATTGTATACCTTCATAAGTCTAGAGACTTATGACTTAGGATAGTTTCAATTTGCAATGTACTTTTGACAGATGACATTCTCAATTTACTGTGGGTTTGTTAGGACATAGCCCCATTATTAAGTTGAGGAGCTTCTGTAATGTTTTAGGCACTGGGTGTTAGACGTTGGGGAGGAGGGAGAATATCACAGGGTAATATCCTTATGGACTTATCCATTGTGACCCACAGAAACATTGTTCTGACGCTTTCCTCAATAGGCCGGAACGACTCTCCTGATACCCTCTTCCTTGTCACTGGGCCCATCTACCTCTCCACAAGAGTGTCATTCCTTTTTTCAGCGGTCACCAGGGATCTAGTTCCTTCTTTTCCTCCTGCAGGTTAGAAATTAGTTGTATGAGAAACCCTCCATCCCTCACTTATTTCCTAGTGCTAATTATAAGCTCTGGTGATGGCCATAGGATCTAAATCTACTTGTCATTACATAGTCGCACTTACAGACATTCCTGATAACAGCACTTAACATGATAATCACTAAGATGATGATTACCAAGGTTCACGAGAATGAGAATTAATACTTTGATTTCTCCATTATACCAATACGAGTTTTTTAGTCCAACTTGCATTCCAATACCAAATACGTTTTTATATTTGTACACACAGATTATTTTTCCCTTCCACTGTTAAAATATTAATGACAGACCACTTGCTCTGAGCTCTGAGGGTTAGGTTTTAGTTTTGTTGAATATGGAATCATGAACTGGGGCTTCTGTCAAAGCCAGCAAGACCTAGGCTAGTTGGTGATCAGCATTCTAGCTGTATGAAATATAATGGAAGTCCTTTTCTTGGGGATTTGGGGGTCCCTCCAGAGCATCTCTTCTATCCAGACTATAATATGGGAATATGGGCTGGATGGGTTTCAAGGGCAGACTTAGTGTAAATCAAGTTTTTCATTGACTAACTATTGGATTTATTTCCTGCATCAGGCAACATTGAACCTGATGGCCTTATTGTCATAAGGGAAACTTGAAAATACTAAATCCTGTATTTCAGAACTGAAATGGACCTCTGAGATTATCTGGATCCTTGCTCTCATTTTATAAACAGGAAAATAAGCCCAATGAGGGAAAGAGACACATATGTGGTCACATGACTGTTGAGGGCAAGGCTGGATTTAAATGCAAGTCTCTTGCCTATACAGTCAAGCTACAGCTGGAAGGGTGAAGCCATCCAGGAAATCAGGGAACCCTGGAGACTGCTGGACAAGGACACATGGATGTGCAAGAACTTCCTTCCCTGGACATTCGGGGTTTCCCCCCACCAAAATCTGCAGTATGACTCTGCTATCTCAGCCTTGCATCCAATAGGAGAGGCTGATTCCTACCCTCTTAGGCAGCCCCATAATTAGAATATCCAGTCCAGAGGGGGGAGGCATTGAAGAGATAAAGGGCCTCTTTAAAACAGAGTCTTCCCAATACATTTTTTTTTCATAATTATAGCTTTAAGAGCTTATGGTGATGGGAAAGCTGGCTACTTAAGAAAAATTAGGACCTCATTTGGCAAGAGAAGATTCCTCAGGGGACAGCACACTGTCATTTTTCAGGGTCTCTGAGAAGAAACCCACACAGACAACTGCACGTCAGCCTGACGCATGGCAAGCCTGCTTCTCTTCCTATGGCCAAAGCCAGATATTTTAATTAAAAACACTGCATATGCCATTAAATGTGTTATTCTCCCTCCAGTTCCAAGACATCGTAGTTTGAGGAGATACAAACAAACAAATCCATTGCAGATGTGCAGGGAAACCATCGCCTACTGAGTCACAACCAGCAGGTTCACGAATTCCAGCCTCAGAGCGCCTCCCGTCAAAATCTTCTTTGCAAGCAAACTATTCCCTCTGTAATTTTCACAGTTTATGGCACTTGCCATGCTGGGTGAAGGAAGGCCTTGGGGAGGCTGAGGGAGAGAGAAATACACTGCCACCTGGCTTAATTTATAAGCAGGGCCTCTTATTTTGCAAATATCCTCGAGATAAATAAAATCCTGTGGCCACACTCAGGGCTGTGCCGATTTGGGTTGGTTTGTCCTTGTTAATGTTTGTCTATTTTTGAACACAAAAGTCACATATGAGTGGTAAGCACACCCCGACTCCAAGCTCTGGCAGAGGCAGTGCTTGTTTAATGTGAGTCATCATAGATGGTTTGAGTGTAAGAACTGTGGCCGATGTTAACCGGCACTAGCCAGCGCACCTTTCTCCCCCAGGTAAGTGCCCCAGCTGGATTTCATTTTCAGCTGCCAGGTCGTCCCCACATCTTCTCAGAGCAGCCCACAGACTGAGTGCCTGCCCTGTAAGGATTTTATTCAAGGTGACAGCTCCTCACACGTCAGTGTCCCGATCACCTCAAGTAGCCGAGACATCAGTGGGCATGAGTGAGCTCCCCCCATGGAGCTCAAATTTAGATTGACTGAGGTTATCCTTGGGCCCCTCGACCCCACCGCTCTGGCAGAAAGAGGCTGCCAGGACTTTGCAGCAGCAGCGAGTCTGTAATGATGTCTGGGAGAATCGTTCTGCAGGAGCAGGCAGAGACAACCCCGAGTGATGGGGAGTGATGTCAGCTTTCGTTAGCGTGGTAGACAGTGCTAGAATATCCTTGGCATTATATGGCGCTGGTATCTCTGTCAGTATCTCTGTTTCCTGTCACCGCACACAGTCCTGGGCCTGTCTGCAGCCCTGACGGCGTCTTTTCAGATCAGGTTTTTGCCGGCACAGAGACTAGCTCAGCTCCTTACCACACAGCCCCTTTGTTTGAAGTCTGCCCTTTTGTCATTAGTGCACTTGATGTCTATTTAAATCTGACAGTGAATGCGGTATCTGTTTTCCCGTCAAGAGATCATTGACAATATTAATACCTCATGTCCTCGCCTCGTTTTCCAAGCGCTGACACCTAGCCGCTGTCTCCTGCATTCATCAAACAGCCTTCTCTCACCAGGATGTCTATAAACATTCTTGCTTCCAGGCCTAAAGAAACAGGGTAGGCTTTAAAAAAGGGCTTTTGTCAATGCCAACCAGAGAGAAGGCCTGGGAATGAGGTTCAGAATGTATCCTAGGGGATGTGTTCCAGGGGAATCCAGTTTATTTCTAGGGCACACTCACTGTCCAACTTGCATCTAGGTGAGATCTGGAGTTGAAGTTTACTGTGGAAACAGGAGGGCAAAGAAATCAAATCCCTGGATGTGCTGGAGAGTTTTCTGGAAAGAGTGCACACATGGTGTGTGAGTGTGTGTGTGCCCTTTATTCTGTTACTCAAGAGAATGACTATGTTCTTTATGATATCCGACAGCCCTATCCATTTCTTTTTATTAAAATTCATGCTGTCCTGGTGCTGTAGAAAGAAATTAGCATCCCTCAGCCCTATCCTTCCAGGTTCTTCGGTGTTTGTTTGAATCAATTAGGTTTAAGGAAGCGCCCTGTGGATATTCTGACACATCTGTGGCCCTCTTACCCAGGCCTGGAAGGGAGGCTGTTCCTGGGGCAGAGCCTGACCAGCCACACCCACAGACCGCCAGGATCCTGGAATTGGTGACAGTATTAATACAACCCCAGTTGCTACCTGATTCAGTGCAACTGAAAGAATAATTTAGGCCCCAAGAAGGGTCTCAGTGAGGTTTCATCCAAGCTCAGTGTTTCCAGGCACTAGACCAATGCTGAAAAACAGAGATTGGGGATTGAGGGCCAGCGAGAAAAGATGACCACGGAGGAGGAGTGATCCATCGGAAATTTGCTCCTGGGAACATGGCAGGAAACAGAAGTAATGAGAGTGAACCTCAGGCCAGTGGTGAGGTCATGGAATAATGTCATCCTCTCTTTATTGCCAGCTATAAGATATTCTGTGACCCCAGCAATTACCAACCTTGTTCTAAGCCATCTAAACCTGAGAGCATCTGCCTTGACCTTAACAGCTTCTGAGAGTCATTTTAATCATTATTGAAGAACAAAATTTAAAGTTTTGTAGTTGAGAAGCATCTCTTTTACAGTTACAAAAATGTTTACTACCTGGAACCACTGATATGAAGAATCTGGCTAATTTCAAGAGCTAATTTATACCAAATTAACAACAACAACAACAAAAAATGGAGTTTGTCAGTTTCATGCTGTCAAACTCATGGAAAAATAGAATCATGCATTGAGGTAGCTATTTTCAAAAGCAGAGTTGCAGCTCACTAACAAGTTTTGTGGACATTTCCTTTCTTTACTTTTTTCTATTGTGTACACTTCAAGGACTTAAGTCCTATGAGAGCTAAGACAAGGCTATACAACTGAATTTAACGTTGGTTTTTCTAAAACTGGAAGGACAAAAACAAGGTGGCAAAAATCAACTGACTTTTTTTTTTTTTTAATATTCCTACCAAGCTTTCACAATAACTATGACAGGTGATTTCTTAGGGGTATTTTGAATAAATAATGAATTGATTTAAAAGTTTGACCCTTTTCTGAGTGCGTTGTTCACAGTTAAGTCTCCTACAGTCTCCTTCAGCAAGAGGAGAGCTTTCTATGTAGCTGCAAAAGTACTTAAAATAAAACTAAAGATAAAAATCAAACGCATCTCAACCTCAGGAGAGAGTTTGGGATGCCTGTAAGAAGCTATTTAATATTGGAAGCTCCCATTACTTTCCATGTGGTGTTTTGTCAATATCACCTCTCTTTCTTAATCATACAGTATGAGCTTGATGCCTCCCAGGGTCTGGAAGATTCTCTCCAGAAGTCAACAGTATTGATTCATGATAAAGGACTTCAAAATAGTCACCTTCTGGGAAGATCGTTGTACATCTTTAAACCCTTTAGTTTCCTTTTTTAGAAACTCTACTAAGGGGACCTGGAGTGAGGAAAGGCTGCTTCTGCTATATTTGGCGGAGTAATTGGCCAAATTAAAAAAGTTCTTATGGTGTGGAAGAGTAGATGTGATATTCCTAGGAACTTGTGCTTGGTAATGACATTTGACTTGAGTATCAACTCATGAGGACAAGAAGGTAAGGTTTTCCCTTTCTGGGGATTAATTTACACCGCCATCGGACCTGCGATCACATCGCATGTCTGTTTTGCGGCACCTGTATTCTCCTGCTATACTAATTGTGCCACCTGTAATGATGTATTTGATGTGTTTCTTTTTATTTGCAGGTGTCCTGGGGAAGTGTCGCTACATTTACTATGGAAAAAACTCAGAGGGCAACAGGTTTATCCGCGATGACCAACTCTGAAAGCCAAGTTGTGTATGCCTCAGCCTATTTTGTGAAAATAAAAGATAAGGGAAATTGAAAATAAACAAAAAGAAAAACATAATGGCCCACATTGCATCTCTTTGGGAAGGCTGTGACTTCAGCTTTTGGTACCTTCTGCTGACTTTGCCAGGCCTGTCAAGATCATCCTTCTGCCTTAGAGTGAGTGGTCACATAGAGATTGACATGATTGCCCTTAAGCAGGTCTCATCCACCAGGGTGACAGACAGCGGCGACGAAGCACCAGGGCTGACAGCATGAGCACCATGATAGATTGCCTGGTCCCTGCACTGCTCACAGGGGAGCAGAGGTCACACCTGGGGCCTCCCTGGGCATGCTCAGTGGCTGTAGTCAAGTGAGAGAGACTGTCCTCAGCTTGCCTATTGAGTCGCAATCCCTGTGATATCATTGTTCTGTGGGTTTATTTTTAGGGAAATAGTCACAGTTTAGGGGAAGGCCACTCTCCCTTATCCCCCTTCCATCTGAACCTTTTCTATATAGACATAGCTCCTTTGTTGCCCACCTTCATCCTTTAACACCATCTTTATCACACGCAATGCACTTTAGTTTGCAGTTTTTTTAGAGAACAGGAGATATAACTTTCAGCCAGGTTGTACACTGATGCTTCACTTCATGCTGTTACAATCTCTGTACTGGAATAAATAGCTTTCCCTAAACTCTTAACTACAAAAGCATGGACGTTATCCCATTTCTTACATTTCTAAATCTACTTCTTGCCCCCAGATGTAATGCAGCATAAGGCACTTTTCCCAGTACATGGGTTTGACTGTACCAGGGACCCCCATGCATTTATTAATTTTTTTAATTGCACACAATTCTAACTATGCCTATGGTCATGTTTGTGCTTGGGGCTGCTTTGCTCCTTTAGGTGCTATCTAAGGATAGTGAGGTGATGAAAAGTAGAGTGATGAGTCAGGGTGTTAGAAAACAGAATGAAAACTATCGAAACATGCACCAGACCAAAGAGTTTTTATACACATCACAACCTTTTGGATTTCGGATCTTTCTCAGGACCTCTCAGCAATTCCATCCCTATCTTGTGAGACAGTGCTGTCTTTATGAGTTCTTGGCTATGTTCTACCAGAAATGTCACGAGAAAAATAAGCATGATCATGCTTGTCTAGTCGGGTGCTATAATTTTATTTAACTTGCTGGTACATCAGTCAAATCACACTAGAGGATACTTGAAAGGTTGATTGCTCTTGACACAATAGCATTTATTATTTTTCTGCTTCTATTAAGACCTAGGTGTTCACCGTATTCCCAGTATTAGGTCAGTTTGATGACAGCAAAGCCAGAAAGAGAATCTTTCTAACTTATAGATAACTGAGAAACTAGGAAATTGCTATTGTCAAAAAGTCTCTGGGGTCTAACAATCCCTGAGCTGCCCAAGGAGAGCCTCCTTTCTCAGCGCTAGTCCATTTATGTAACCTCTGGCCTACGGAGTCAACCTGGGCCTTGAATGACATGGATTGAGACTGGCAGGAGTTCCACTTGCAGATTATGCAACCTTCTTTGTTAATCAGCTATTTAGACAAGTTAACATGAAAATCCTCGAGACTGTTAATGATTAGAGAAGGTTGAATATGTGCTTTCGTCTTTCAAATCCATTAATTGCTGGAGTGGAGTACCTTTTCTCTGATAGATCTACAAAACAATCCTGGGATACTGCTTTAAATAAGCTGCATTAGATCCCACCCTGGGTCTTTGTTTAGAAGCATCAACACATGTTTTCTCCATGGCATATTATGGGCACCCAGAGCTCTGTGCAAGGGCAGCTAGACTAGTCTGATGTCACATCCAATCTAGTGGCATATATATCCTTGTCTTTATAAAAGGCTTTAACCCTGCCTCAAACAATAAAAAAGCACTTGTGAACTGACCACAGAATTTTTCCATCTTTATTTTTCTTACTTGTTTACTTTTCTTAATGTCAGAACCATTTGTATCATGCGCAGGAATGTCTCCCTCAATGCGAGCTTCGGAGGCACAAAATATTTTTGGAGTGAGTTATTGACCACATTGCTTCCCTCTCTTTGGGTTGTTTATTTTCTTCCAAACTAGTATAATAGCTTTAATTAAGATTAGCTTTAATTATAATTTACGTAAAGGCCATCATTACGGCATATTTATCTTATTGATAGAATTATGGTGAGTTTGGTTTCTCTTCGGAAGGAATCATGATAATGAATTCACGTTGGGCTGCTTACAATTGCACCGTTTCCTAAGTGAGATTTGCTATGCCAGAGCTAGACTTTGGTCTCAATTACTACAGGAGGAAGCTACGTTGCATGTTTTATTTTAAATCTGTAGGAATTTCCCAAACCTTGTTTTTTGAAGCAGAGAATTAGAAAGTAATAAATTCAATCAAAGCTCAGACACGTTTCGTACACCCCTTTACCCTTTGGTCTTTCTTCCTTTTATCCTTTTCTACTAAGCTTGTTCTCGGGGGGTCATGGTGCCTGACATCCCTGTCTCCCTGCCCCAGGACACTGATCTGTGTGGAGACGATTCCATAACACAAGGCCGTCCCGCATTTCTCTGTTGCCACAGCAATGTCAGGGCGACTGTCTCTTTCCTAAGTAACATAATTTTATAGAACAATTTGTTCCTTGGGGGATAATGTTTTAGATTGTGGGGAATCCTATTAAAAGTACAACTATTGCAATCATTTGCTTTTACTTTTACCAGCCTTGCTCATAAACCCTCCATCTGTTTGTGGCTTTAAATAGAAGCACATTATAAGAGATTATCACTTGATCAGGCCACATGTCTGAGCATTGTGTGTTTTCACATATTCGTGTATATGAAGGAATAAAAGAAAACAAACCACAGATTCTAGATGAAAGGACTTTTCATTTGTGTGTGTGTGTGTGTTTCCAACAGAGAGGTATCTTGCACATTTTTAAGGGAAAATGCCTTGCTTGCTGTGTCTAGGAAATAACCTGGTTGTCTGTCTTTTTCTTTGTTAATATGCACATCAAAAACAACCCACTAGGATCTTTTCATCAAAACAATAACAGTGTTCAGTACTTGCTGCTCCCAAGGGCAGCCTACGTCAGATCCCCTGTGGTTGCCTAAGGCCCAAGGTGAACACACCAGCACCCAACTGAGGTTTGTCTGTATTGCCCAACCCTCGGAGGTCATCTGAGGAGACTTTTCACCACCTGCTTCCAATTCTGTTTCCAAGAAGCCTTCACTGAAGAAGGGTCTTATTGTTACTTGATTCTTATCTTTCTTTCTTTCTTTTTTTTTTTTAATCAAATCATAGCTGTGTACGTTGATACGATCATGGGGCATCATATGCTAGCTTCATAGACCGTTTGACACATTTTCATCACAATGGTTAACATAGACTTCCTGGCATTTTCTTAGTTATTGTGCTAAGACATTTACATTTCACATTTACTAAGTTTCACATATACACTTGTAAGCTGCACTGCAGGTGTAATCCCACCAATCCCCCTCTCTCTACTCACATCTCCGCTCCGTCCTCTCCCTTTTAGCCTCCCTTTTCCCCTTCCCCCTATTCTTAGGTTGTAACTGGGTTATAGCTTTCATGTGAAAGCCCTAAATTAGTTTCATAGTAGGGCTGAGTACATTGGTTACTTTTTCTTCCATTCTTGAGATACTTAACTAAGGAAGCT